>JAXQQM020086041.1:0-29467 GCA_034641835.2 Pinus albicaulis | reverse complement strand
GGTGGAGGACTGTATGGAGCAGTAACAATTTCACAGTAGCTAATCTCTACTGGAGTCAAGGGCATTGATTCTCCAAACTCAAACACCTGCTCAGGCGTAGGGATGAGCCAGGGGTCATCAGACCTGGAAATCATGTTAACTTGAGCGGTGTGCGGTGGTGGTGCGGGAAAGATACCCATGAGGACGGGGTCTTTGAAGAGACCGGGTCCTACACTATCAGGGGGATTCGGAATCTGATCCACGTATGGTACGTTGTTCTCGGAGGTGGAGGTGAAGAAGGACAACTGATCCACCGTGACGATTTTGCCCTCATGAGGGAACTTAAGAAGTCGAAAGACGGTGGATGGCACGCATAGCATGGCATGGGTCCAGCTGCGGCCAAGAAGTATATTGTAGTTGAGCCTGGCGTCGACTACTTCTACTTCCACGTTGACAGTCTTCCCCTGTAAAGTGATCGCTAAACTCTCGAGAACACCCAGGGGTTTGGATTCCCGACCATCAAATGCCTTGAGGGCATTGGGAGAGGACGAAAGGGCCGGAGAGCCAATGGCCTTCCAACAAGCAGATGACATGACGCAGGTAGAAGCACCTTCATCCACAACGGCCCTATGGATGTTTAGACCGTTGATCCCGACTTGAATAACAAGAGCGATCTGATGTGGAAGTCGGGGGGTGAAATTCTCTAAATCGAAGGTGAGAAGACTCGAATCGGCGGGATCAATGCCACCGATTGCAGACAATAAAGCCTTCCGTTGCGAAGGACAACTTTGAAGAACTTCTAGTGCAGACATAGCAGAAGGTGCCTGTGCCAAATCCTCAACAATGCTATAGTGTTGAGCAGCACGAGCATTCGGATTATAAGAAGATCTCCGAAGAACACCTTTAGAAGGTGGCTTCACAACAGGTTCAGGAGTAGGCTTCTCGATTTCCAACGAACCGGAGACAGGTGGGGGAGGTGGTCCATCTGCAACTGCCTTCCCAGGTGCCTGCCACGATTCGTTGTAATCCTTCGAACGTGTGGCAACAGAGATAGGTGCAACACCATTCATCATAAAAACTTGGGACCCAAATGGTGTAGATGGTGAAGGCTGTTCAACCATTTGGGTCTGCTGAGATGGGAATGGTTCTTTAAGAACTGCCAGAGTCCCTTTAGAGCCTTTGAGAAGTTGACTAACCTTAGATCGTAGTGGACAATCCTTGGTATAATGGTCTCCTTCACAAATGAGGCAGGGATACTTCGGTTTACGCTGAGAACCATCCTTAGTGCGAGGTTTGGATTCTGGCTTTGGGGCGTCGGATTTGGATTTACCTTTGCCCTTCTTTTTCCCCTTGGAGGTTTTCTCCATAGGATTGGCCTGAACGGTGTTAACCTATGTAGTTTTGCCAAAATCTGACGGGGAGGGATGAGCAGGAGTATTATTGGAAGAATTAAACTTCTGCTTCCCATTCGAAGATTTCTTCGAATTCTGAGACACGGAACCAATGACACCATCCACTGCAGGGGTAGGTGGAGCCTTAGAGGTTCCGGACCGTGGAGCATCAGGCAAGATATCATAAAGCGTGTCGGACTGAGAATATACAAGATCCAGATATTGGGCACGCGCAATGGCTTGTTCCTCCGTCACACACGCTCCCATCGCAATATCTTGGGCGATTTTGTTCACGAAGGAGGTGGTGAACCAGTGAGTTAGTATCTGATCAGGTATATGAAACTTGATCAGTCTACGACGGCGCCGCCACTCATGAATGTGATCGGAAATGTGAGTGGCCTTGTCCTGCTTCAAAGAAGTCAGGAGGTGCGTCCCGGCTTCATAACGAACCGGTAACTGAAAGTGCGTCAGAAAAGCCATGGCTAAGGAATTGAAATCTTGGAAGATGCCATGGGATAACTCGATGTACCACTTAGCAGCAGCTCCAGTCAAAGTGCGCTGGAAGAGGCGCAGACGAATTGAATCATCGACCCAAGAGTTAGATGAACACCAAAGATGATACGTCATCACATGCGCTTGGGGGTCCTCCCCAGCTTTACCCTCAAACTTGGGGCAATCACCTGGTATCTTTGTAGGAACCAGAGGCCAATAAGGATTATGCAAAATCAGATCATTGGTCAATTTTGAAACATCCGACAACTCCAAGGTAGCCAGGAACGACAATGGCAGATTGACCGGCATGCCAGGCCTAGGATGAGGGCCAGTACCTGTACTCCACGTTGGTTGGGAATATCCTTGCCCCCAGGGGTTTTGTCCTGTAGGATTCTGACTGTAGGGGGTGTAGGTCGTATAACCAGACTGATTTGACTGTTGGTATCCAGCGTGTGGGGCTTGATAACCAGAGTACGGACCCTGATTATATGTCGGCCCTGTGTAAGCAGCATTTGGATTTGGCTGCTGAGTATAGTTAGAACCAGGTTGATGAGGATAATACTGAAAGCCTCGGGGCTGGTTATAATTCGGTTGAGATTGAACATGAGGATAATAACCGCCTTGAGGATGAGTCGGCTGTTGATAAGTGGAACCATGCGGAGCCTGATAATTAGGGCGCAACTGTTGATTTGGCTGTAGCATCGAATAAGTCGGCTGCTGGGCAGGGTTAATGGAATGAGCGGGCTGCCCTGAGTGAACAGGTTGCCCCGGTTGAACGGGCTGCCCTGAGTGAACAGGGTGACCCGGATAGACAGGCTGCACCAGTTGCGTAGGTTGAACTAGATGTAAAGGAGCCCCAAGTTGTGCCGGATGGGCCGGTTGGCCTGGGGGTTGAACACCAGGTTGTACCGGATGGGCCGGTGGACCTAGTGGAGGAATAGAGCCACGTGGTTGCTGGTAACCGGTTTGACCTGGAGCAGGACCATAGGATGGTCCCGGCTGATATGCAACGTTGGAAACAATAGGATACTATGGTTGCATAGGCTGAGAAGGCTGGATTTCCCCCCCAGGACCATAGACCGGTCCCGTTTGGTACCCCAGCTGAGGCTGCACAGGTTGACCTGGCTGTAAAGGGTTGTAATACTATCCTTGCGGACCGTACGATGGCCCTTGCTGGCCCGCAGGATAGCCTTGTACGGGCTGCCCCTGTGGGTCATAAGGATAGCCAGGTTGGCCCGAAGGTTGGCCTTGGAAAGGTTGCCCTTGCGGGTTATAAGCCTGGTTATAAGGTAAACCTTGAGCATGGAGGTGAGCCTCAGGAGTGGGTAGACGTAAAATGTCTCCGTGCTCATCATACTGACCTGGAAAAGCATACACAGGTGTACCATCCTGTGCATAGTGCAAAAAATAAGAGCGGTTGGGATCTTGGGAGGATGGTCCAACCTCGGGGTTCGGTTGTTGTAGGGACAACCAATACTCCTCTGGAGAGATATTCTCCGGCATAGCAGTTGCTAGATAAATGTCTTCAGAAGGCGGCATAGCCCCTGGACAGGGTGCCGTGACAGCGGGTGTAGAGGTGGCCACACAGATAGTGGGCCGAGTGGGTACAGAAGTGATGGGTGTCTGAGGAGACACCCCCGATGAAGGAGCAGTCGTCCTCGGAGAAGGAGGTGACACCCCCATAGAGGCTGCAACGAAAATGATTTGACGCAAGGACCTATACTCGAGCGGTAATGAGGGACTAGATGTTGACATAACAGCTTTTTCAGAGTTGTCTCCTGGAAATAATCTTCGTGGGAAGAGTTGATAGTCTTTGCCAGACATTGGGATTTCCTCACTAGAATCACTCATGTTTGAGCCTGCCGCTAGATCTTGCAATAGACGGCGAGGACTAGGAGGAAAGACAACAGCTATAAAAGGCGAACTTGATGTAAGAGAAAGGAAATCAGATCCTAATCTCAATTTAGACCAAGGGTCAGAAAAGGGCCAATTGAACTCAACTGGTCCCCCAAAGGGTTGCTCAGAAAGAACCGGTCCCCCGTCAGGAAACTCGGAAACAATGGGCTACTGTGGTTCAGCAGAGGATTGGGAAACCTCTGATGAATCATCTGTATAAGGACTACCAGTAGACGAAACCGAGGGTTCCGCCACTGTGGTAGTAACGACAAGAGAAAAAGATCAAACACACACACGGGCTGAAAAAGAGTCAAGACACACAATCAAACGGTCAACAAGCAGAATCTAACAAGGCGTGTGATCGTGGGTGATTAATTTTTTACCACATTGAAAAATAAGAAACTTCACCATTTCATGTTTTAAGAGTCGAGAAACGGTCGAAAAGGTGACTCTATCTCTTTTAGATTTGACACAAGCGTGAAAGGACAAGTGCTTGGTGATCCTTTCAAATTTAGGGAGTCAGATAGGATCAAAATGACTACTCAGGAATACTAGGCAAAGGGTGTACCAAATAACTGTGAACTGCAATATACACCTTGGTTTCAAAATGAAAGAGAAATCAACCAAGGACTTAACGTACGTGCAGGCAATCTCCCCGAATGCTGTGTCCGGTGTATCACGGGTATAGGGCGGCAGACTCGACTTCCTATGAATAAAGGATAGAAACCTAGTGGGGTCTCCCTTTATATACGCGACGGTACGGGGAGCACAAGTCCGTATTAGTGCTATCTAAAGCCAAGAGGCGAACGGCAGCTACTAGGTTTAAAGACGCCGGAACACGTCTCTAGCCTAGACCACTAAATGTGTTTCGTTAGATTTCAATGCTGCCTTAGTGTAAATTGAATAAATTTTAAAGTTTATCTTCAATTACATTTCAATTTTCAGGCCCTAGCGAATGTGATGTCTCAAAAATCTCCTAAATGCAAAACTACATGCCACATCATATCATTTCGTTCGATGAAAGCTAGCTACAAAAGAGTTAAGAGATTTTTACACAAAAAAAACGATCGGAAGACAATCAGTGATATCTCTAATGCAACTAATGAAACTAAAAATTTTTCTTTCAAAGTCACTAGTTACTAATAACATCGAAAAGATTTTAATTTGCACTAATCAATCAAAAGCAAAAGAGATTTTTTATTTTCAATGTTTGAGAGCTAGATGCACTAAACAAACCGAAAAAAAATGAGAGGCAACTTGAGAAATGATAATAAGAGAGCAAAAACAAGTAGATTTCACTCTATGGCACAAACAATCAGATCTCAAATCGACCAAAAGTCTCTCAAAACCAAGAAAAGTCCCAAAGACAATAATGAGCCGTGTAATCTAGGCCCGAAATGAAGTGAAGCGAAATTCCAATGAAAACGAAATCAGTCACTCAAAAAGCGCAATAAAATGATAGACAACTGTCAAACGAACGCAAGGAAGCAATCCCAAAGTCGACTGAACGAACGAAAACTGAGAAACTCCCAAGGAAGGCTCGACTCAAAAAAGCACCTAGATGCCCTAGGGCTCGAATGCAAAATCGAAAGAAATAGGCAAACAACCAAAGGATGGAGGTTACAATCAGTCAAACTAGACTCCAGTGCACTCAAACAGCCAAAAAAACAAGATCAAAATCACAAGTCAGTCCCAGAAAGCATGAAACACAGCAAACCCTAATAGCTCACAGGATTGGCGCGACTGTGAGCTTGAAATTAGTGCCAGAAAGGCAATGGCGCGGGTGATACACAAGCAACCTGCGCCAATGGGCGCGACTGTCACACTAAAAAGCGCGCCAGCCGAGTTTACTATGGGAAAATGAAAAACAAGCAATCTCAGACACAGACAAGTGATGACAAGGCTAAAACAAAGCCAAACAAACAGAAAAACCAATCCAAAGAGCTGACCAAGCAAGCAAGGCCAAGAAATTGACCGAAAAGAGAAGACAATACTCCAAGTTGTTCAGTCCGTAAACTAAACCGGAGATTGACTGAAGCAGCGTTGATCTACTCCGCTAATGCAGAGCAAAAGCATTTTGAAGGCTATCTGGCTGTACTTTAGGCTCCGTCTATAGCTTACAAATCAAACAACAAGCTGACTCCCCAACGGAGTCGCCAAATTGTTGAAGAGGTTAATCCCCTCTGCGGACAGAGGCGATCCCTACTAGCCCAGATCGGGTCTAGCAACAATCAAACACGCTAAAGTGTAGGTTCCTAATTGCAAATAAACCGACTTGCGATGAAGGCTTACCTGGAATCCAACGCTGTCGTTTGTAGAAGAGGTGGTGCTCCCATTCCTTTGCCCTGGAAGATCATAATCCTCACGATCTCCGTGATCGGACACCTGCACATGCAAGAAACAACACAAACGCAAGCATAAAATCCAGTATATACAACTATATGTCAGTTGAAGAGGACATAACTCATGAACATAATCAAGAACAAGAGTGGAACCATAACCAATAGTCGCTTATCATTAATGAGTCAAAAGAATAATACAACCATAGCTTCGACGCAACACTCTCCTTTGGCGGGTCGTCAGCAAAACATGTCTCGATAAAGCCTGTCAAGGATGGGACAAGCCTCTCTCTCCGGATACTTGGCAATAGTCTCCTTGCTTGGATTTGGCCTTAAGGGAATCAAGAAGGCTCTTGCAGCATAAGGGTGTGAAAGCTCTTGGGAACTTGGAGATTAGCTTGCCATGGAAATGGGCAAGCTTTTATAGAAGGAGGAAGGGGAGTTGGGATCCCTATAATTATGGGATTGGCCCTATCATCAAGGAAGCTTCCATGAGAGGTGGAAAACCACTTCCTCTCTATGGAAATTCGTAGCCAAACCTCCCAACTCAAGATAGATATCAGTCCAAAAAAAATTTAGGACGAAACTTCCGCCATTTATTTTAAAAAACACCTCTTAATATGGTTGGAGCGGGTGCGGCTCTATGACAGAGCGCCAATTGGCGCGCCCTCTTTGGAGGATTTTCCCCTTGGCGCAAGGGCTGAACTGTGGAACCACGCCAATGGAAAAAGAGTTATTTTTAGGGTTTTTTTGCAGGGAGATGTCTTTAGGGCAATGAAAGCTCATCTTCAGAGGGATGCAATGAAAGTATTTTCAAGTCTTGTCTCTGCTCACAGGTCACGGAATGAGCCCTCCAATGTGCGGGATGGGGAATGGCAGGGACGGTGACATAAGTATACTATGTAACAACTATCATTTAGTAAATAAGGATTATTAAAAATTCACCAAAGTATAGCATCACAAACTATACTAAATTGTTGAGAAAGAAGATTAAGTTAATTGGCTAAAATAAAAAATGACTAGTCAATTTTAATATAATAAAAGGAAACTTGCAAGTATTCTAATATGTGTAGGGACGTAAGTGTGTGGAGAATCATTTTAAGGCATCCAAATCAACACTACATATCATCCAAAGAGTTGCAATTTAGAAAATTCCTTATGCTAACCATAGAGCGCAGCTATCCTCTAGATTAATCTGTCCAATTTGAAAATTCTAAGTAAAGAAAATCTATACTAATTTTCAAAAGTAACCAATGCACACAAAATAGTTTGAAATATTATTGTTCTCTTCTACAAAAATATTGCTAGGAAATACTTCTAAATATTAATAATTTCCCATTAATAGTTTATGCAAAATCCCCACATTGGTCTCCCTAATTAAACAAAATTCAAACCCCCAAGTCTTGCGATACTTACCTCATTTATACAATTACAAACATGATCCATTTGATGAGGTGGAGGGGGATTCCACTCATGAAACCAAATTGGTTTCTAAATTTTACATGCAATCAACCAAATGGTTTAATTGGATAAGGTGGAGAATAACGTGTGTAGTCTTTACTCGCTACATGGACATCCCATTGGTTGCAAATTTGTTCGATCCATTTAGCATAGAATGGGAACATTTGTTCCATTGCAAAGTCACACTTTCTAATGGATCATATAATTGATTCAAGTTCCTTTTTAATGAATTTCTCAAAAAAACATCAACAAAGAACTTATTAAGGGAAATGAAGAAGCTCAAGACGGATGTTTGATCCACACATTTTATGATCCAGGAGGATCTATGATACCAAGTACTCAAAACTAAATGTGATTTTTGCCATGACGTAGAGCTCAATGAGATTTTTCTGATGTTGCTCGAATGGCCTCAAATTAACTTCGTATGAGAAATATTTTGCGTTATGAATTTTTCTCAAAATTCGAAAAAAAAGACAGAGGTGACATGTGGCAGTACATACAACTAACATGTTGTAAGTCATATCAAGGATACGTGGTAGAGTTTGGAGATTACACATGGAAGAGGGATTTGACCTGGCTACAATTGGAATCCAATGGATAGGTGACGTAGCACCTCATTAGCACATGATGTGGCATCTAGTTGGAATTTTTCATGGCAGAACAATTGATGTGGGCCAACCATAGGATTCCATGTGGAAACCTCTGAAAGGCCTGGAAGGTTCAAAGGTCAATAATGAAAATTCTAGTCAACCGGGATCGAACCCCCAACCTCTGGGTTGTAGGTGTATTATGTTACTAGCATGGTAACTACCACTCGTTAAGGTCAAAGGGGAATAATACTATATAAAATTTAAAATATCCATTAGTTGGAGGCATTGGAGTTTGACCCCATAACCCATGGGACATGGAAACAGGGGTTAACCAATGAGCCATCAGGGGGAAATTGGAATTGAAGTGAAAAACCTTCGTTTTAACATATTTTTTTACCCAATGTATAAATTTGGATGGTTTGTGGGTTCGATTGCGTGACCAATCTGACTATAACACAATGAATCAACCAACATTTCACGACCATCCACGTTCATTGGAGCCACATATCATAAAGTTTTGATATTGAGATATTACAAGGGATTGGTGGCCGTAACGCCCCATGAGTTTGACCCCAAGCCTCCTATTTGCCAAATGTTTTATATACCATTGAATTTCCAATGTGCCACAAAGAGGCTTCATGCATTAATTTGTAATTAAATTATTTTAAGCTCCATAATATCCTTGTAATAGTTGTTTAAAGGTGGTTTTTAGCTTGTTTATAGAGTTGATTTTGGAGGAATTAATTATTTTTGGATACCACTTCCCTGTTGTAGCAAGAGGAGGAATTTGTTGTTGGTTGGAAGCATATTTTCCTATTATGTATCAATTTTTGAGATTAATAGAAGCAACCCTACATTTGTAAGCAGCATCCAAAGACATAGGTCAATGAATGGGTGAACTTTGTAACATCTCGATGTCTCTTATTTCTTTCATTCTCTCGTTGCATGCCTTCTATTTCCTTTGCTCCTATTTCTACTTAATTTTGGTTCCTTAATTATTTATTCATAAAAAATATTCACACTTAGAGATCTTTGGAAACAAATCAAATAAAATATCCATATCATTTTAGTAGTTGCAATGTGTTAGGTTTCTCCTTCAATTTCCAGTGGGATTATTTAAATACCTTCTAGGCCTAAGTTTGATCTAGTCTATTTATAGAGGTCACATTGGTACAAGTGGTGAAATATTCAATGGTCCCTTGTATTCTGATTGATTTCTCCACCATTGGGTTTATGATTTCATATAATACAAGTGTATTCTCCCTAGTGTATTATCAATTATCTTCATCCCAACTTACAAATGCCAAATGGATTTTTAGTTGTTGTTAAGATAAATTCCCTCTACGGATAGAGGTGATCTCTCTATCTCTAGAGTGTTTCTAGCAACACCAGATACTTTCATTATTCAAAATACTTTCCAAAGAAAGAATCAAAGGAAGCGAAGGCAGTAGAGAAGAAATTAAGGCAGAAAAAAAACAAGGGTAGAGTTGTGAGCATGATTGGGTCAAGTCGTGCACGTTTGGGTCGAGTCGTGAACATGGGAAAAGTAGCAAACGAGTCAAGTATTCTACGAACAAATAGAAATAAATGAATGGGCACGGCCAAAGAAACAAAGTCAGCAAACCACAGCAAGGGAGCAGTGAGGACTGTTGATCTGAGCATCTTCAACGGTGGAGATTAAATCGCAATCGCAGATCACAAGTTTTGCAATATAGGTGCAAAGGTCAAATGTTAAAGTTGAAAAAGTGTGATGTGTGACGACGATGGGACCCATTCACCTGCCACACTTCCTTTTCATTTTATTTTCCTTTAAAAACATTAAACTTTACCTTTTCCACCTTTTTTCGCTATATCCTTCTACTTTACCTTTTCATCACTATATCAATGTTTTAAATCCACTTTCCCATTTCCCCGATTGCGATTGAAGTGGGGCCATCCTCCCTGACACGTAACTATTTCCCGCACCATCCATCGCATTTCGCAGATTATAACTTTTCACATCGTAGTAAAACCTTAACACTTGTGATCGCTGATTTGCAATATACCGCATCACACATTTTTTAACTTACCATTTGAAGCGCCCACAATGTATTTTTTTTAACCTATGATGTGGTTGGCCCCACCACAGTAGCTCTGCCCCACACTTCAGGTCGCTTGCAATACAGATCATATAATATGAAACCTCATACACCTTACTTTATGGCAAAAACCTTCTGACTTGCGATTGCGATGTGGGTGGGTCCCTCTCTACGCACTTCGCAAGTTTTATAATTTAACCCCCACAGTTATAGCTAAAAATTAATATTTGTGATTTGCAATGCGATCGGTCCCACCTTCCCTCCACATCACTGCCCTCCCCGTGCTTTGCACTTCACATATTTTAGAGTTTACCTCTGCCGCTTATAACTAAACTTTAAGATTTGCGATTTGCAAGTTGCGGTGTGGTCCCACCTTACCTGCCACATCGCCTCCCTCTTCACATCACATCGCCGATTTCTTTTCTCTTATCATAAACTGTAAATATTGCGATGTGCGATATTTCTATGGATGCGATAAAGTTCACAAATGAAGTCTACAGATTTTCAAGTCTGGATATATGGGTTTTTTACAATGTTTTGTTTAAAAAGTGTCAAGTTGGGAATATGATATTTGAACATCATTTTATGAAGAAATAAGGTTAAACGTGACAGAAAGGACTTGGGTAGCAAAAAGACACCAAGGGTCGAGTCGAGCAAGTCGTCTTTACAAAATTGTTATGTTATAACGAAAGAAACAGAAAAGGTAGCAAAGCACATCATCACAGTCACTAATCGATGAAAATTGGCCAGCACTGCACCAAAATTAATTACTCAACGCTGGTTTTATGAAGATCAAGGAAAAATGTCAAATCCACCACTGGTTACCTCTTCGTGACCATCACAACCACCTTTAAGCTTATTGTTTGATCTTCTAAGGAGCCATTGAAGCATTTGTATCTACAAAGAGTTTCCCAAAATTAATTCCAGAGGCGGTGATGTTGTCAGTGATGTCTGATCAGGCCTTAAATGGCCACACTTGTCCATTTTCTGCTAAATTGTAATCAATGAAAGGTTTCCGAGTAAGGAAGAACAATCGACTTAGTCTTTAGTTAAATATTGCTTGAATTTTCATTATGAAGGGTAGGACCTTGTTAGATTCTACGTATATAAGATCATTGTATTGGAGCACTATAACAGTTTGAGCTGGGCATCAATAATAAGAGACCGTTCACAGGATTCTTGAGCTATGTTAATGTTGATGTTCTTTCCTCTGTGTTAATGTTTTTTCCTCTGTTTTTTCATGTTGTGCACAATTTCTTTGATTGCAAAACAGAAAATTTAGATTAAGATTTGCTAAGAGAGCACCTTAATTATGTCTGTGTTTGTTATCTTAATGTTTTCCTCTGAAGTTAAGTTAAATAATTCTTAACTGCTCTTTAGCTATTACTGAACTCACTACTTTCTCTCAATTCATATTCACACTGCCAGTAAGATCCAGTCTGCATAATTAGCTTGCCCTGTGAATGTCCTTGAAAATTTGATGCACAATTCAGCCTTTATGACTCCATAGCCCAATGGATTAATTCTCACAGCTCTATCTATACAACCACACAATCAATCCAACAAACAACCCTCACAATTTCTATAACTAGCCTAATATTAGCACTTACACTTATCAAGTTAAATCATAAAAATGGAGAGAGCCCTCTCTGAGTCTAGGAAGGCTAGGTCCTAGACTCCAAAGTGGTTTGAAGTTGTCCTCTGTCATTTTTTCTTGCCAATATTACAAATTACAGAGCGACAACACCTTGTAGGCCTGATTCTTGCTACTAATGGCGTGTGAATACCTGCGGATGATCAAGCCTACAACAAAAAATGTGATACAATACATAATAAACGTAAACACTAGTTATCTAGGGGATCAAGGAGTACCATAATATTTTCATAATCATGTAGACAAATATAGAAAGCAAACATCAGATGTTATTATTGATAAATCACAAAATAAGAGCTTACAACCAGGCCTTGATGTTAGAGGTGTCCTTAGTTGAAAATCTGAGTCCTTCACCTAGCTCAAAATAATTCCTTCTCCTGAGCACTTAAGCTTAATCAAAATGCTAGCATGCAAAGGGATGAGAGTTCAGACGAGTTTGAAAATGATCAACCAAGCTCTAAACTTGGGGGAATGAGGGATGTGAATTTATAGCAAGGGAGAGGAGCTTGGGATCCCATGAAAAGAGGAGGAAGGCCCACTTTCTAAGGGATGATCTCTCATGGATGAGATCAAGGCTCTAAAATGAGAGAGCTCGACCTTATCATATATATTCAACAACCAGCTCGTTGCCCATGAGCTTCTAGAGTTCGAAGCTTCTCCTCCATTTAAGGAATCACTTCCAGAAAGGGGATCATCACGGTTTTCCAAGAAATTAGGGCACTAACAGTGCTGGGCCAGAACTATGAAAATGACATCAACACATTCATGGCACCAGGAAGAGCGCTGACCCAAGAAACTAGGAATTTTACCAAGTTTCTTTAGCAATATTTCAAGGAAGTCTTCTTTGGATATTCAAGGGGATATGTTAGCATATTTCTTGATGATGCAAACATTGCATAGGATCTGTCATGGGGCATTTCAGGATTAGGGACGGTAAAATTAGCATGGTGAAAAATTATTGTGTAACATATTCCCCTTAAAGTATGAAGGAAAAATAGGGAGTGATGGTTGAAATTCTTTATGAACCAAGGCAAAGAACGCATACCACCTATGGAAAACATTCCAAATCAAACATTTTACAATATATGACATCTTTGGTATGAATATGCCTAACCACATAATGCTACACTAGGCATCAAATAACACATGAACCCATGGCATGGTCGCAACCATCTATCTAAAGAGATCATAGAAACGGATTCGCGGTATGGACGCAGCCATCCGTATAGATAGGATCATGTATACAATCATTAATACTCAATAACTCCTCGCAACCTAGATCAAAAATTAGATGTGGCCCATGGTCTTCAATGTGATCTCAATCAATCTAGTGTATGAATCTATCCATGCAAATAAATGTGTTGGTGTCGAACATGGCAGAAACCACCTGATTATTGGTCAATGATGAGAACCATTAACAGGCACAACAAAGACCACCAATAATGACGATGGACCTCAAGGTACAACAACACAATCTACAAGTGTGAATAAATGTGTTGAATTTTAACACTTGCAAAATCATTTGATCAAAGGCCAATGATCTAAACCTGTCATCGAACACGAAGAACTTTCCATTGAGGCATGAAAGCTCCAAGGTACTAAAAGAAGTTTCTAAATCACCTGCCCGGATAATGAGCTGAAGTCGACATGAAGTGATTCATCGAAGGAGGGCCATGATGATTCCCACATCATTGACACGAAACAAAATATATCTTAAGATGATAGGAGTGATTTGGGATTGTAACGGAGGAAGTTAGATAGGTAGAGGATGTTTGACAAAAAGTACTTCTCCTAAACATATTGGCGACCCAACTACAGAGTGTGGCAACATTTTTATCAAATGGGATCAGAGGTCATGTTGAAAAAATTGGTAATCAAGTGAGAGGAAAACAGATTTCATAAACCCATGGAGGCAAAGTGATGAATGTAGGATGTCCCCAACTTGACATGAACTGTATATTAGTGTCATATTCAAGAGCGACAAGCTGCCCAAAATTCACATAGAATGTTCACTTTCATTTTTTCCCTGTTATTTCTAATGAGTACCTCTTTACTTTTTATAGCCAGCGTGAAGAGGATAGCATATGATGAGCATGTAATTTCATTCTTCAAATGAATCCATCCTAGTAAGTTTAATGAGCCCTAGGAAGGAGGAACTCGGTCTTGTCATGGTGACAAGTCTTTCGTCGTTTAATATTTAACGATTCCAACGAAATGTAAACTCAGTAATTTTCAATTTTAAGGAGTTTGAAAAGAAACAAAAAGAAAACTCCATCATGTCCCTTTTCGTAAGTCGTCTCTCGAATCCGAAAAGGTAGAAAACTATGTCCATGAAAACCTCTTGACCATGTTCGATCAAGGTATTCCTTTTTCATAAATAGTAAATCTCAGCCCAAAAAAGGGGTAAGCATATACTGAGATCAGGCCAATTCAATCACTTTAATGAGTTCTAAATGACAAATCTTGGAAATATTTTCATTTTTCAAGAGTCAGAAAAGAGATGAAATTTTACTCCACGGGGGTTCCTTTTTCGTAAACATGTAATAAGCTCAAAAAAGAGATAAAATTCAACTCATTTTCTTCAGAAACAATCATCAATAGTGTGGAAGTCTTGTTCTGCACATAAATAGAAAACATCACAGATATCGAGGAAAAATAATAAAATATTGGTGAAATGTTTTCAAAAATCTATAAACAGACCCAAAAAAAAAATCAATTTCACCTTTCTATTTTGAGAAGAGAATTTTGTCAATTTTCCCTCCGAATTTCAAATCAGCGGTGCGGCTGGTCCAGGACATCATTTGTCAATCTGTTAGCGTCAGGTAAGAGCTCTAAATGTTCTTTTCAATTTGATTCTATTCATTTTGCATTTGGTTTTAGAATTAGGGAGTTTAGGGGGAGGAATTTCAAACTTTAGAATCGCCTGCAACTAACGCGATTTCAGGCTATCGAGGTCACATTGGTCGCATTTAGCCCATTAGGGCAGCATGCCACCAATGTTGAATTATTTCGGACAGACACGTTGGCCGCAGGAAAGATTTTAAAATGAGAAAATCACCCAAATCCACCATTAGTTTCCAAAAAATACTTCAAAGAAAGCTCCTAAAAAGCCCATTAGACATGTTTTGCAGGTGCTTTCATCGAAGATGTCGGTCGAATGGAAAGAATGAGGCCATGAGGTGGAAGACCACCAAGATTTGCAGGACCAAAATTGCGCCAATGCTTTGTGCAATTGCAGGTTGTTGAAATTGTTCCAAACATCCGGTCTAAGAGCTCAACTGGAGCTTTTCCAATACTTAATCAGTATCTAGGATGTGGACCGATAGTTGTTTGTCATCTGGGACCAAGAGTTAGAGCTAGATTCAATGGACATCTATTTCATCACTGGACTGTCCAGGAGAGGGGAGAGGATCCAACTCTCTGGAGCTCGCGTAGGGGGTGAGAGTACTAGCATGCTCATCTAAAGATACTATCCTGGGGCACAAAAAATAGAGAGTGGGAAGGTAGATATTTCTTCGATTAGAGTGTTTCCCCTGCGTACGATGCTACACTACGCTACAAGAGTGGAAGGATCTGAGGCGCTGCATGAGGAAATGAAATCTCAGTTCCAATGCGTGTTGGACTGCTTGGCCCGAACGATGTTCAACTGGTGTGAGGGGTTACTGGCTAACATCAAGATCCAGCTAACCAAGTGCAAGATATGGAGACTAAAATAGTTCATGTATAGGTCGATCTAGGCGACCTTCTTTCTAGAGAGAGTACCCATGTTCCAGTATCAATGGCTAGAGATCCATGATCCAGCCCCGAGCGATCTGAGGCTGATGAGTTGGTGTGACATAATGCCCCAACAGGGAGGGGGGAAACAGATGCATTTCCCCACATCCTTTTTCAGTTGGCTTCGACTTCAAATTATCGTAGTATAGGACTACCTATATGCCGACATCGACTTCAAAGGAGATTTGAATATTCCAATTCCACTAGGAACACAGTGGACCAATGCAGGTAAAAAAAAAAATTAACACTTTTTACTTTTTTTATATGTTTTTTTTATGTATTCTGAAACGTAAACTTATAATTTTTTTACATATATGGGTCCTCAGAGACCTCCAGGAATGTCACCAATTGCACGGAGGGTAGCCCGTCCAACAAAATATGCTCCTTATGAGGAGGGATCAGACACAATAATTGAGCTAGAGCGGAACCTGGATGGCTTCACAAGAGGCATTCTAGAGTATGCTAAATTCGATGAGATTCCACTGTGCCTTCAGAGACATACAGTTGGAGTTCTGGGCAGATAGCGTCGATTACTCTGGCGGGTAATTCGAGCAGTCACTTTCTACCATGAGCACCATGTGGGCGGATAGTAGCCCTATTTTTACATTTTGTACTAATGTAGGCTCGGAGAGCCATTTTTGTAACAAAACACATATTTTTTGAGCTTTTGGATGTAACACAATTATATATATATATATATATATATATATATATATATATTTCTAAAGCTACTTGTGTATCATGATGATGTCTTAATTTTACATATTGTGCAAATGTCTATCTAATACATGATTTGCTAATGTATCTGTTAATGTATTTAAACATCTTGGAATATGCTGATATGTGATAAAATCAAAATTTCTTTCCAATAATCTAACACACAAACACATACGCAAAATTTGAGGATTGCGCACGGAATAATTCCCATTCAATAGTAACTCAACGAGTTGTGAGTTTAACTTAACAACCAAATATCTAATCCCTAGATCAATGGCATCTGATAATAGTTCGATCACCACATATACTCGTCAATATTGTTAGTTGTTTGACCCAAACAAATACCTTGTAAATTAATCAACTCGTCATCAAGAGCAAAGAGAGCCCATGCTGCAGAAGACAGGTTTTGTGTGCTACAGCAAGCGCCATCAGCAAAACCAACGTAATGATTTGAAGACATCTAAAAACCAAGTGGAACACAAGGTGAGTAGAGGAACATGTCTGCAAGGAAAACAATCAAACTAAAAATCAACTCAAAGCACACTAATGAATAGAACACTAATGTACACAATATCACACTTATGGTTAAGCGTAATATTTTTCAGATAGAGCTCGTTTCGGGGCTCAGCCAAAGGATTTCCTTCATAATCAGCTATCTCATATGCTTCACACTCCAAAACATGTTGAATGATATAGGGCCCATGCCACATTGGCTCAAGCTTTCCTACTCCCAACTTATCATGGGCTTGGTCATAAAGTAGGACCAAGTTACTTCAGAGAAAATGCGGGGGGTTATGGATTTTTCATCTTGAACCTTAAATCGTTGTTTCTAGGCTTCAAGAACTAAAGTATCAAACCTTATGGTCTCGTTCAGATGCTCGAGGTACAATATATGTTCCTCTTCTGACGAAGTACCAGGAAGTATTTCGATAATTAGCTTCAGAGAAGGAATCTCACACTCAATCGGGAGTGTGGCCTCTAGACTGTACACGAATTGGAATGGTGTGAATCTAGTGGCAGTCTTAGCAGAGGTTTGGTATGCCCACAGAGCTGAGAAAAGCATGAGGTTCAAGTCTCGCAAGTTCTTCCCAATGGTGCATTAAAGCATAGTCACCAAGACTTTGTTGATAGACTCAACCTGGCCATTGGCCTGTGGATAGTAAGGGATGGAGTTATCTTGATGTAACCCCAACAAATCAGAGAGTTTTGTCATCATATGATTATGAAAATGAGTGCCATGATCTATGACAATCACTTTTGAGACACCAAACCGAGCTATGACATGATTGAATAAGAATTGCGCCATAGTAAGACCTTCATTATCATATCTAGGCATTGCCTCAGCGCATTTAGTGAAATAATCAATGGCAACAATGATATAACCATGACCCTTGGCCAAGCGAGGGTTACAGGTCATAAAATCAATGCTCCACTTCGCAAAAGGTCCGACGGTCACAACTGGGTGCAAAGGTGAGGGTGGGGCATGCTCTTTCCGAGAATTAATCTAGAAATCATGGCATTTCCGTACTGTGATAATGAAGTCTTTAAAAATAAATGGCCAGAAATAACCTACACAAAGGATCTTTTGAGCAGTAGCGTAACTAAACATGTGACCACCACAATCCCTAGAGTGGTAGTCATTGAGAGCTTTCTCAGCTTCCTTTAGATTCAAACAGCAACAGAGGATAGTGTCAATACTAGTGCGATAGAGGGTGTCTCCAACGATATGGTAAGGTTTGGACTGGTAGCGAATCCGTCTTTACTCAGAGTGCGATATCTCTAGCCGAAAAGTTTGGGTCTAGACATATACAATAATGTCTCCATACCATGGATCAAGAGTACTAATAAGAAAGAGAGTCTCATCAGGGATGGACTCATTGAGAGGAGTGGGATCATTCGTGGTGGGAAGATCACAGATCAACTCAACAAAGACCAGGTATTTCTTTGACTTAGCAGCAGTGAATTCTAAGTAAAACTAATGAAGGATAATTATCCATTTTGAGTACTTTCCCCCAAGAAACTGACATGTGAGAATGTAAGTCATGGGGTTGCAATCAAAAATCACCAAGGTTTTTCATAGGAGAGTGTAGTGGAGGAAACGTTGAACTACATGGACCACAGCCAATTCGAGTTTCTCCAGATGAGCATAACGAGTCTCATTATCAAAAATATTATGAATAAATTAGTACACTACATGTTCTTGACCATCGTCATCATCCTGAACCAACACCATACCAATAGTGTTGTTAGCATCAGCCAAATACAGGAAGTAATCGTGGTGATAATTGGGAGGATGCAGTAGTGGAGCAGTAATGAGGGCTCACTTTAATGCATTGAAAGATCTATAAGTAATTTCATCCCATAATAATGGGATTCCCTTTTTCAATAAGTGCGTAAAACCTTTGGAAAGCTCAGCGTAATTCAGTACGAAGCAGCGGAGGAAATTGGCTTTCCCCTGCAAACTCTACAGTTGATGAAAAAAAGAGGGAGGAGGAAAATTGACGATTGCCTCAACTTTCAGAGGATCGATGTAGATGCCTTCTTTGGACACCAGGAAACCCATATCATCTCGAGCACCACCTAACAATTATCCTTGGACCACATCGAAAGAATATAAGCCGGAAAGCCCCAAACCATCTACACAGTTCTTGGTCTTTCCTCAAAATCCACTTTTTGATCCGATTTTAGTTTCCCCTTAGCAACCTTACAATGCTTTTTATCAACCCAGAATCCCTTTTTGGGCTTCTCCAGTAGCATCTTGCTCTATTTTCCGTCAATTATTTCCTGATGAAATGGTGTCTAATGCTGACAACGTTCCATTCGTGAGTGCTCCTCAAATAAATCTTCAGGAAACCTTTGGTTCTTATATCCCAGAATCCTCTTCATTGGTGTTTCCCTCTGAGGGAGAGTTGTTCAGATCCACACCTCATGACTCAGGTAGTGGAACCAAAATATTGTCTAGTCATGTTGCGTCTACGCTCCCGCACGGTTATACCTCTTTGGGAAAACTCATTTCTGGAACTTCCGGTAGTACACCTTTATTTCCAGATCTCGTTTAGTCAACGGGTATTCCTCCGTATTCTGGCCCATTCTTTTCAAATGTGGCCACTATGTCTCAACCTGTTGTTTGATCAACGATCACCATTGGTCAAATGACCGTGTTGATTGGATCCTTTGTGGCCTATTTTCCATCTACGATTATTGTAGCCCCACCATTGAGTCGAAAATCCACAGTTTCATCTGTGCCTAGGCGGTAGTCTAACCCTCTCTATGTACCTCTCCTGTTGGGTGGGGTGCAGCCGAGTTATGGATCTATTCTTGGGGCATCATAGCCTCATTTTCAATATTCTCAGGTTCAGGAGCCCCTTTCACAACCGAACGTAGGGTATTCATATGTTCAACAACCTAACATTTCTTATGCTCAAAGGCCAAACATACAATATCAATATGTTCCTCAATCGAACATTTATCAATAGTACGTCGAACAAACCCTGTGTTGTGAAACCAGCTCAAAAAATAGAAGAAAAGAGATATCAACGCCTTAGAAATAAGCCACTTCGAGGGGGCAACCTCCAATACATTACATGAATGAACAATTCTTGGATGATACAAATGAAAAAACCTCCTTTCTATATATAGGAGTCCATGGGGCCACAATGTAATCCTAGCCGACCTAACAATAATAATTTAAGGGCACAATAATAACAATATCAGGATTACAAGGGTACAATAATAACAATAAGGGGGTTACACTAACAACAATAAGGGACTATACTAGTAATATAGGGACCTAACATGCCCCTCTCCTTCAAAAAAGTGTTGTCCGCAATGCTTGATATGCTTCTTTCTAAAATTCTCATCCTCCCATGTAGAATCTTGGTGGGTAAGTTCTTCCACTTGATGAGATACTACGAAATTGATCGATTTCGTAGGTATCGAGTTCTTGTTTCGTGTTATGAGCTTCCAATATGATTTTTCCTTCCTCATCAAGTTCTGGCAATATTGTTTGAACTGGAAGATTTTCACCTATAACCTTCTTTAAGCATGAAACATGGAAAACTGGATGCACTCGCGAAGAAGCAAGAAGCTCAAATTTGTATGCCATAGTACCAATCTTTTGCAACACCTTGTAAGGACCATAGTACTTTGGCGATAATTTATTATCCTTCTTAGCTTGCTTGAGGGACATTTTTTTGTATGTTTGTAGCCATAAAAATACCCAATCTCCTACATCAAAACTTCTCTCGCTGCGATGTTGATCTGCCTGTTGTTTCATTCGATTTTGTGCCAAATTCAGGTTATCCTTTAAGAGTTGGAGAACTTCTTCTTGATGCTCGATGTGATCTTCCACTGCTTGAACCTTCAAATTTTCTCTTAAATATGATGTGATGGATGGTGGATGATATCCATAAAGTGCCATAAATGGGGTCATTTTTCCTGCAGTATGGAAGGAAGTGTTATACCACCATTCAGCGAGAGGTAACCACTTGACCCATTGTGTTTTTTTATCAGATACAAAACAACGAAGATATCCTTCCAAACATTTATTTACTATCTCAGTTTGACCATCGGAGTGAGGATGATAAGATGAGCTATGAGCTAATTGAGTACCCAAACAAGAAAATAACTCCGTCCAAAAATTTCCAGTAAAAATGGGATCTCTGTCGCTCACAATAACACTTGGGCTTCCATGTAGCTTTTGAATTCTGTCCATAAATGTAGTAGCAACTGTACTTGCTTTAAATGGATGAGATAATGCACAAAAGTGTTCATACTTGGTAAGTCTATCAACTACCACCATGATGACATTCTTTCCTTCGGACTTAGGTAAACCTGTGATAAAATCCATTGAAATCTCCTCCCAACGTTGACTTGTAATGGATAAAGGTTGTAGAAGTCCCGGGGTCTTAATTGTCTCCACTTTATTCTGCTGGCAAACCAAACATTCCGCCACAAACTTTTGAATATCAGATTTAAGGCCATCCCAAAAAAGTTCTTTCTTCACCCTGTGGTAAGTTTTTAAAAATCCTGAGTGTCCTCCTAAAGGAGAAGTGTGCAATTCCAGAAGAATCTTTTGTTTTAGTTGGGAATTATTACAAAGATATAAGTGATATTTGTACCATAAGGAACCATTTTTCCAACTAAATGTATCGGATGTATTAGGATCTTGCTGCAACTTTTGAATGAGTGTCCATACATCTTTGTCCTTCTTCCATTCATCTCTTGCTTCGGTTATCCAATCTGGTTGGATAATAGAAATGGCACAAAGCAATGCTTCCACCTCTTCATTCTTTCTTGAGAGTGCATCTGTAACAACATTTAGCTTCCCTTTTTGTAGATTATTTCAAAGTCATAACCCAACATCTTTGTGACCCATTTTTGCTGCTCTTCTGAAGATAGTCTTTGTTCCAAAAAGTGTTTAAGACTATCATGATCAGTTTTTACCTTGAAGTGTCTTCCCATTAGGTAAGTTCGCCATTTCTTTAGTGCATGTAGTATTGCTAACACTTCCTTCTCATAAATAGGTTTCTGTAAATACTTTCCTTTGATTGGACGACTTTCAAAAGCAATGGGTCTTCCTTCTTGCATTAAAACAACACCAATTCCATTTCCTGAGGCATCACATTCCACAATAAAGGTTTTTGTGAAGTCTGGCGTAGCTAAGGCTGGTGCTAGGCACATTGCCTCTTTAAGATGTTCAAAGGCCTTAGTTGCTTCAGGAGTCCATGAAAATGCATCTTTCTTCAATAATGTTGTTAGAGGTGCTGCTATTCTCCCATAATTCTTAACAAACTTGCGATAATAACCTGTTAACCTGAGAAATCCTCGCAATTGCTTTATGGTTGTGGGGACTTTCCATTCCTTAATGGCTTTAATTTTGTTAGGGTCTACTTTAACACCCTCGTGAGATACAATATGACCCATATATTCTACCTCTTGTACTCCAAAGAAACATTTGGATCTTTTTGCATATAATTGTTTCTCCTGCAATATTTTGAGCACCCTATCAACATGTTCAACATGATCCTTCCAAGACCTGCTGTAGATTAGTATATCATCAAAAAATACTAGCACAAATTTTCTAAGGAAGGGTTTGAAAATGGAATTCATCAACCCTTGAAATGTAGAAGGTGCATTGGTAAGGCCCAAAGGCATGACCAAAAATTCATAATGACCCTCATGAGTTTGAAATGTTGTTTTTGGAATATCTTCAGTCTTCATTCTAATTTGATGATATCCTGAACGAAGATCCAACTTGGTAAAATAAATTGCTCCATTTAATTCATCCAATAATTCATCAATCACAGGAATGGGAAATTTGTCTTTAATGGTGAGCTTATTGAGCTCCCTATAATCCGGACACATTCGCCACGATCCATCCTTCTTGTGTACCAATACTACAGGAGCAGAGAAAGAACTTTGACTAGGTTGAATTATACATGCCTCTAACATTTCTGCAATCATACGTTCAATTTCTCTCTTTTGGACATAAGGATATATATAAGGCCTGATGTTTAGAGGAACACTTCCTGGAATCAAATGAATAGCATGATCATGATCTCGAATAGGTGGGAGTCCTTTAGGAGTTTCAAACTTCTAGTGAGCATAATTGTGCAATTATGCCTCGTTGTTCTTTCTTTAGAAGCTTTTTCATGACATTAGAGCTTATTATCTTTCCGACTTCCCTATAATAAAAAGCAATTCGACTTCCTTCCCTTCCAAAAAAAAATTCAAGAAAGTTCTTGAAAATTAAAAGCTACCATCCCCAAAGATTGTAACCATTGTACTCCTAGTACAACATCAACACCTCCCATAGGAATGGAAAGCATTGGACTATTCAATACATATTCCCCCATGGTTAGCTTGATATTATGGAATTTTCCAGAGAAATTTATAGTTCCTCCACTTGCAACCATCACTTGACATTCTGGTGCTGGGTATAGGAAACAATTCAATTCCTTGGCTACCTTACAATGAATAAAATTATGGGTACTACCTGAATCAATCAACACTATTACCTTTTTCTTCTTGATATGTCCTTCTATCTTGAGAGTTTGAGGAGTGGTAATCCCTACCAATGCATTACACGATAAGGTCGAACTCATTTCTTCCTCTTCTAGGGTTGGTTCCTAGTGTATATCCTCTTCTTTTGAAGACTCTTGTTCATTTTCTTCTTCCTCTTCACAATCTATGTAAAATAATTTCTTCTCAGCACACTTATGACCTTTAGTGTATTTGCTATCACAACTGTAGCAAAGCCCTTTTGCTCTTTTTTCTTCCAATTTTTGTGGTTTCAACCTTGTAGGTTGTGGAAATCTAGGCGTAGCAACACTTCCTTCTTTATAGAATTGAGTGGTAGGCTTCCTTGTCGCCATAATTTTACATTCAACTTTTCTTGCCAACCTGAATGCCTTCTCCAATGAATCAGGTTCCAAAACGCTAACTTCATGTTGGATGTTATCCTTTAAAGTGCCTATGAAGAGATCAATCCTGTGTTCCTCTGGAATATCAGTTACCCTTATATTCAATTTTTGGAAGTCCTCAATGTGCTGCCCCACTAAACCCTTTTGTTTGAGACTTATCAATTGGCTAAAGAAGGTGTTGCTCTTTGTATCCTCATAATGTGCTATCATTTCCTCCGTAAAAATTGACCAAGTGACAATTTTTTTATGGGAGCAAAGCCATCGATACCATACAAATGTATTTTGTTCTAAATGTAAAGTTGCAATGCATACCTTTTTTGTGTTTTTCACATTATGGAGATCAAAATATTGCTCCATCTGTAGTATCCATGTTACAGGATCCTTTCCATCAAACTTCCTCATATCCATTTTTGGAATATGGTGGTTCTTCCCTCCAACAATATATTTTATGAAATCATGATTGAAATTTATTTTTTTCTCATCCTGAGTTTCCTCTACTATATTTTCACGATTAGGAAACATTTCTTGTATCAACCTTGCCAAGCCTCCGATGTCTACATTTAGATCCTTCTTCATGTTTTCCATGTTGTCTTTCATTTTTTCATCGATCTTAGCTTCCATGTCATCCATCTTAGCTTCCATGCCCACTTCTATGCCATCCATCTTAGCTTCCAAACCATTCATCTTAGCTTCCACGCCTTTCTTCAAACCGTCCATCTTAGTTTCCATGCATTTCTTCAAAACTTCCATGTCATTTTTTGTTGCTCTTTGCGAGAGCGAAATTTGTTGCACTTGCTCTTGTAATCTTGAGATGTCATGTTTCCATTCTTCATCCTCATGAGTCATATTAGAGCCTTCTAAAGGCTCAATGGGTGTTGAATTCTTTTTAGGGGCCATTTGAGAATCAAATACTGATATCTATTCTACATATGCCATTGGAGTCAATTCAACTTGATTCTTCAAACAAGACTTATGCAATTCGGAAACAAAATACACACCTTTTACTTGCTTTTGAGGAGATCGATATTGAAATTGAATTATCTCTATACTTGCAGATCCTCAATATCTGAAATTTGGCCCTGTAGTAGTGCTCTGAAGCTTCTTTCAAATGTCATAGGCCTGACTTGATTTGGATTCTTCAAGACAAAGGTATGTCCAATCTCCCACAACGACCTAATTATGGACTGGTTCAGGAGAGCGAACTTGTATGACTTGCCATGTGTTATTGTTTGCTCCTTTGGCTCTGAAATTTATAGAAAAGAAACTACAGTTCTTGTAATTCCAGTCACTTTTTACAGAATTCCAATCTGATGCTCAGAGAGAGAGTTATGAAGATTTTCCCATGATCACCTCTTTGAGATGAAATTCATGAGCCTAAAAAAGACCTAACTTCCACAGATCCTATCTCTGAAAATATTGTGAACCAAGCTCTGAAATTTTGCGACGATATTCCTCAGGATTTAGGCTTCGTTCTCTAAACCATTCATATTTTGAAACTTCCTAGAAAAAACGTTGTAGACACAATTTCGCGATGACCTTTTTAAGTGAAATTCAGGAGCCTACAAAAATCCCTAACTTCCATAGATCATATCTCCGAAAATATTTCGAACCAAGCTCTGAAATTTTGCAAAGATGTTACTCAGGATTTTGACTTCACACTCTAAAAATTCCAGCTTCTGAACCTTTGTAGAAAAATTTTTATAGCGAAAATGCCACGATGACCTATTTGGAGCATCGAAAACCCTAGAATCCAAAGCTCTAATACCAAATGTTGTGAAACCAACTTCAAAAATAGAAGAAAAGAGATATCAACACCTTATAAATAAGCCACTTTGAGGGGGGCAACCTCCAATACATTACATGAATTAACAATTCTTGGATGATACAAATTACAAAACCTCCTTTCTATATATAGGAGTCCATGGGGCCATAATGTAATCCTAGCCGACCTAACAATAATAATTTAAGGGCACAATAATAACAATATGGGGGTTACGGGGTACAATAATAACAATAAGGGGGGTTACACTAACAACAATAAGGGACTATACTAGTAATATAGGGACCTAAAAACCCCAGCCTTAGGTGAGCATTGTTGCAACTAATCCTCATTTTGGTTCTCACACCCAAGCTAGTCTAAATCTCCTTCTGGGTCAATCTGGTCCTTTCCCTCATCAGTACGGTACTCAGTACCAACCATTTCCTCAAGTTCAGAACCAGTAGCCCCAGTTTGGGCCTCAACCTAGTGCTTCATATCAGAAAATTATTCAGTACCAGCAGGCTTAGCCAGGACCTCAGGCTGGATCCTATGTTCACCAAGGGCCACAGGCTGGACCCTATGTTTAGCAGAGACCTCAAGCTAGACCCTATGTTCAGCAGGGGCCACAAGCTAAACCCTATGTTCAGCAGGGGTCACAAACTAGACCTCATGTTTAGCATGGAACTTATCCTGCACCCTACGTATAGCAAGGTTCGCAACCTCAATTCCCGTAGGGGTCGTATCAACAACCCCAGCAGGGTCCCTATCAAAAATATTTGCAGCAAGGTCCTTACCATCCATGGGGGGAATATGCATATCCGGGTCATAATCCACCCTATTTGGGGTAGAATCCATATCAATCAGGTTGAAACCCCCAACCTTTATCACCTCATCATCTACCCTTTCCATTCTTGGCTACGTTGGAATTGTTGGATGTGTTAAAGCTCACAAATCACCCCATCCAACATTAGTTGCATTGGCCACCAATTCCAACTAAGATTCTAGGAGATTATTCCAATTTCAAAGGCAAGGCTGGGGAAGACCCCCAAACCCATGTTATGACATACCATTTGTGGTGTTCCTCTAATTCTTGGGTTGACAATTCTATTCATCTTCGTCTTTTCTAGTGCACTTTTACTGGTGCCGCAGCGAAATGGTATATTGAGCTCCCTCGACGAATTTTCTTTGATTTCAACTCCTTGGCCATGGCCTTCCTCACTCACTTCCAAATTCCTTTCCAGTATGAAACCGACACCCATCTTCTCACCTCGCTGAAGCAATCAACTGCTATGCACATCTCATATCACATCCATGAATGGCAGCATCATTGTCACCTCATCAAATTTGAGATCCCTGATCAGTTGTTGACCGAATGGTTTACGAAATCATTTGTTCCCAAGATTGTAAAAGATCTTGCAGTGGGTGGGTGTGTCACAGAAGAGGAGGTCATTTCTATAGCTCAATACCTTGATCTAGTTTATTCCCAGTTCAGGAATATATATGAGTTATTACCTAATGCCTTCGGTGGATGGTGTTATTGGGATAGTGGCTCATACTGATAGTAGTGCGCATAAGACTTCTTCAAAGTATAAATCCATTGTTGTCGTTGTGCCCCCTACTCCTCTTTACCAGAATAATCCTGGTAAAACCTCAAAGGTAAATGTTATTCAATATATTGCAACAAATAAATCCTCGAAGGGTAAGAATAAGGGTAAAGGCAAGTCTAAATCCGAAAACCCCAAACAAGATTCAAAGAAGTCATATGTTCGTGATCCTTCAACACATAAGCCCAAATATCCTTGTCTGATATGTGATGACAATCATTACACCAAGGATGGTTCTCGACGTGCCGAAGTTTCCCGTCTTCTGAAGGAGTTTCCCATCGAGTTTCCAGTTTTGTTGTCAATATAAATCCCCTTTGCGGACAGAGGTGATCTCTCTAGCCCTAAAGTGGGTCTAGCAACACGAGATTCATTCTAACGCAAAGCTTTCTTAATTAATGTTTACAATGCAATGAGGAAAGAGACATAAATACCTTTTTCCAATTGCTACGCTTGAATGCGTTGATGGTGATCTCGATCCACAATCCTTGTAGGCTCGCTTCTAGCTACTAATGGTGTGCGAATACCTGTGGATGATAAATAGACAACATAAAACATGATACAATACATAATAATCGTAAACACTAGCTATCTAGTATATCAAGGAGTACCCAAATATTTTCATAAACATATAGAAAAATATAGAAAGCAAACATCAGATGTTATTATTGATAGATTACAAAAGGAGAGCTTAAAACCAGGCCTTGATCTTGGAGGCGTCCTTAGGTGAAAAACTAAGTCCTTCACCTATCTCAAAAGAATTCCTCTTCCCGGGCACTTACGCTTAATCATGATGCTAGCATGCAAAGGGATGAGAGTTCAGACAAGTCTGACAATGATCAACCAAACTCTAAACTTGGGGGAATGAGGGATGTGAATTTATAGCAAGGGAGAGGAGGTTGGGAGCCCATGAAAGGAGGAGGAAGGCCCACTTTCTATGGGATGATCCCCCATGGATGAGATCAAGGCTCTAAAATGAGAGAGCTCGACCTTATCATCTATGTTCAACAACCAACTCGTCGCCCATGAGCTTATGGAGGTCGAATCTTCTCCTCCATTTGAGGAAGCACTCCCAGAAAGGGGAACAGCGTGGTTTTCCAAGAAATTAGGGCACTGACAGCGTTGGGCCAGAACTGTGAAAAGGACATCAGCGCGGTCATGGCACCAAGAAGAGTGTTGACCTAGGAAACTAAGAATTTGACCAATTTTCTTCAGTAATCTTTCAAGGAAGTCTTCTTTGGATCTTCAAGGGGATACGTTAGAATATTTCTTGATGATGGAAACATTGCACAAGATCTATCACGGGGCATTTCAGGATTAAGGACATGGAAAATGAGCATGGTGACAAATTATTGTGTAACATTAGTGAATTTCAATTGGTACTCCTTAATTTCCAATAGGTCTTCCTGAACTCCTGCAAGCAAAGTGAGCCAAAATGACTTGGAAAATAAAAACACGAAGATGAAATTTAAATGCACTTGAAAGGTGAGAAATTAAAACTTGTTGGTCCTAACATAAGGCAGAAAAAACATACTGGATGTGGGAGTAGGATTTATAGTGATGAACTTTGCATACGAAATGGTTTCCTCTGATTCAAAATTTTTATATATTGGTCGTAGCTTGCTAGCAATGATGTTATGATGCATTCATGCTTATCTATTTGTGTTGAATTTTGCATTCACAACCAAATTTTGTACTCAATATCCACTAGTACTTTGGTCCTTTTTGTTGCATTCATTCTTATCCATTTCTTAAAATAAACTAAATCCATGCTTTATCAAAATATTCATAGCCTTTATCCCATATCACATCATTTCTTATATTGTTGTTCATAATTTATTAGTATAGTTTCAATTATATATATGTATGACAACTTAATTGAAGTTGTTTGATTCATAGAGAAATTCTTAACATAGCCTTGATTTAGCCATATTCCCAGAGTAAAGATATACATAAGTTTGGTTTTTGGTCTATGTTTTTTTTTCTTTGAATTTGTTCATAGTTTAGCTCCTAATCACCTTGTCATAAGCTCATTTATCATTATATCTTATTTGCTATTTAAGCATATTGAAAAGTCACATATATTGTAAATCCTCATATCTTTTACTCCTACTTCGTAGTGAGGTTTCTTCCACTAGACTTTCATATTTTATATAGGGGTCTTCCACCAGTAAACAATGTAATGTATAAATGTTGTTTATGGGGTTTTGCATTTGTAGACTACATCATTGTGAGGTCAGTCGTCTTCTGTTAATGCAAGGTATGTAATAGGGGTCCTTTGTCCTGCCAGTGAGCCATTTACTCATATGCTT
>JAXQQM020076886.1:0-139483 GCA_034641835.2 Pinus albicaulis | reverse complement strand
AAAATTTAGTCACCGCAATTATTTCAAATGAATTACTACTAAATTTAAGAAATTTTAAGTGACCAAACTAAAAATGACTAACTTAAACGACTAATTTAGTCTAGAGATAAAATATACGACTAGATAATAAGTGACTAAACTAAAAACGACTAACTTAAATGACTAATTTAGTCTATGACTAAAATATATGACTAGATAATAAGTGACAAAATTAATAATGATTAACATAAATGACTATTATAGTCCAAGAATAAAAATATGACCAAATAACAAGAACAACAAGTATATGAATTAGTCATTTATGTTAGTAATTTTTAATTGTGGCGGATAATTGTTTTCAAGCCAACAACTATAAATTGTGGAATACCATTTAGTTTGGAAATTATCTCCTCCCAAGTCTTAATTTTATATTTCCTTCTTATTTTTTGTCAAAATACATTATCCCACTGAAGGGATGCATGCCCTTTCAACTTTGTGAATATATGCTTCACTCTCTCGGGGTCCTCAATTTCTCAAACTCTAGGGATTTCTCGATATTCCCAATCTAATAAATCATATAGTCTTATCTCCCATGGGGCTTCTAATTTTCACTCTTCATTACTCACATCATGAATATCTACAACAACCCCTATTTTCTTAGCTTCCTTCATGGAATCCATTATAGTTAACATGGACCTCAACATCTAGGCGATTTTATTTGTAGCTATGTTTCCCTCTACCCTATGCTTGTATTCCTAATTCCTTATGTGCTCTTTTGCAATTCTCCTTATTATAGATCCGCCAAACAAATTCTTTTTGATGACATTGTTCTTCAATTTATATGTAGGTCTTAAACCTACTTTGATACCAAAATAATGCAACCTAGATTAATATTTGCATAGACAACAATAATCATGGTTACAAATCCAGTTCAAATAGAACACATGATAAGCAATTAAAAACACAAACAAAGTTTTGTATTCTAAACAAAATAAAAAATGACTTTACTCTTAGAAAATCATGGAACCCATATTAAGAACCACTTAATTTTTGTTTTGGTTAAGCTAACTTTTTACACTCAACATTTCATTATAATTTACACTTTGAATAAATTTAAAAAAAAAAAAAATATATATATATATATATATATATATATATATTACAACATTTTAAATTTCAATAAACCAAAATTTAATCAATCAACCACTTACAAACTGTAATAATTATAAGTAAATAAAATAGTAAAAAACTCTTTGAATTTTATAATAAAAAGAAAATAACCAACCAAAAAATAAATATGATCACAAACACTCTCATATAAATAATTTTCCTCAACAAATTCAAATTTCCCTCTGTCCATTTTCAAATTTCCCTCCATAATCTCAGTCGATGACTTTACATCAGTGAAATCATCTAAACCCTCAGGGACTTCGATAAACCGGACCCTCCATGAAATGCTCTGATGTCCACCATTATTCGACAACGGCCTCGGAAAATATGACGAAGATGGAGGCCATGAACAACAATGGAAAGGAGGTGGATAGGGATCCGAGGGTGGTTTTCCTCTGGCGATCACGATGAATTTCCTGAATGATAGTAGAATCGACGAAGAAACCCTCGGTGGCATTGCCTTCGTCTAGTATGTGGGCACATAGAATCAGCCATGATTGTGCTCCTTCATTCCCTTTCTTATCTCCTCGGGATGCCCAGAGGAGGCTTCAACCATGGCAGTTGATCCTCTGCCTCGACTTGTCTAACAAGGTCATCAATTCCACCCTCACCACGGATTTAGGGTTGCAGCTCCTCCATGTCCACACAACCAGAGCCGAGGAGGTGGTTGATATTGTGATGGCATTGTTGCACAAGTGCTTCTTGTTGAAACAACGCTTTTCCAGCTCCAGTTGGCTTGTATCGCTCCAGCTCTAGTGCCAAGGTACCCACTGCCATGGTCTCATGCTCAGGATCACTGGCTGACCAGCCTCGGCCTACGCTCTTACCACAAAGATCTTGGCATCCAAGATGACAGTCCTCTATTAGGATTGCGAAGAGGTATGCGTTATTGATAACTTTTTTGTATTTTTTAGAACACTTTCCTCTAAATAAATAAATTTTCCAGTCAACTCTCTAGTGGCATTTGAGAATTAATGAACCCAAAAAAAACATTCTAGAACATAATTTTTTTTTTTGGCATTTGAATGTTGGATCTATGTACATTTATGAAAATTCCCTAACAAACATCATCTTTAAATTAACACTACCCAAGGGTAATTTTCAACGACCTTCCATGATTTTTTTTTTCGAAGGACGGGCACTGACCAAACATTTCAAGCCATGGAGCGTTTCTTTGGCTTTAGAATGATGGATCTAGAAACATTGCACTCATAGGAATTATATCGCGACCAACGTCATCTCAATGTGTATAACATTTACATAATTCTTTTCCTATGCTTGGGGACATGAGTGTGATTTTAAACTTCCTTTATGTGAAGGGAAAAGTTGTGAGAGGGTGCAGATATTTCTCTCCAGCCACCAAATAGATGGATACTTTTAATGGTTTTCTTTCGACAAGTGACCTTGTGTCGCTCCACTGTGCTGTGACAAAAGAAACACTACAGATTCTCAATCTTGAAACTTTCCAACACATAAAGACAGGTAATGAATCTAGATTATTTCAAACTATTTCTATATGGCACTATTAGTTTATTACATTCTCCAGAACATAGTATTCAAAACCGGAACTAGTGACCGGACTAGTCCACATATCAAACTGGGTTTCAAACTAGAACCGGTCAAACCAGGATTGGTTAGATCTTGTTAATTTTAGGTTAACATGTTATTTTCTTAGGGAAGTTACTTCAGGGATCCATATTAGCATGATTTTCCATTAGCAATCACATAATACATCGTTATAATGACAGTAATTGAAGAAAGAACATAGATGAAAGATGCAGTAGACAAGCCAAGACAAGAGTACACAAGGATATGGTACAAGCCAGGGGAAAAACCCCAAGATGTGGAAACCCTTGATCAATTCATCTTATTATTAATATCAAATGTTCAGCAGAGAGAGAAAGTACAATAATTTAAAGTCAAAATGACTTGCCAATTTGAAGATCTAATATGACTGCCCTTGGACAATTGAATAGCCCAAAACTGCAATTTCATCATTCTGTGAATAGTAGTAAGCTAAGATCTGGTTAGGGTTTCTTACAGTCCACTATTTTTCCATTCAATTGATCAAGAAACTCTCCTTTCAACTGCAACTTTCATTGGCAAGCAATAGGTTTTCCATCGCTAGCCCTTAGAATTGATTTGAACCCAAGATAGGATTCTCGACCCCTCTATATAACTTGGTGCATGCCTGCAGACCTATCTGGAGTAATGGCTCTAAAGTGCAGACACAGAAAGGGGGAAATTCTTCTTTAATTTATCATAGATAAGCTCTAAGTCAATACCCAAACATACCTTGACTTTCTGGTGTTGAATTCAGACCTGTAATGACAGGATTACCCATACAAGTTGCTCTAAAATTTCATCAAGTCCTGTGGCTATTTATTTGACGAATCGTAACCCTAGTTGTTGAAGAAGAAACCCAAAACATACAACCCTTTGTCCTCTTCAAGAGCTTGGCTACCTTAGATATAATTTGGAGCCCTTTGATGTATCAAATGAGGTTGAAGACACCTCTATATATACAATTTTTAAGGGAAAAAATACATGACTGTTGGGACTTATGATGATGAGGCTGACCTGGACAATTTGTACATGAGTGGGTGTTAGCCACCGGGATAAAATCGATCGACCCCAGGAAGTGGCTAATTTTGTTCTTCACAAACTCCAAGAGATAATTCCCCTTTGAGAACCTATCATCCTTGAATTTTTTATGAAGATAACTAATTCTTTAGTTAATCTTCATTGCTATTTCCCTTATAAACCTAAAAATCTGTTGTTTACTAAGAGAAAAAACTGCTCAAGAGGCCTCATTTTCCCTCATTTTCACTTCTCCATTTTCCTTCTTCACTTCATCCATAAACCCTTCCATTTGCCTCTCATTCCTTCGAATTTCCCTTTAAAGCCTTGTAAAATCCCTTTATAAGGTATAAAATCCCTTTTTCACTCTTATCAGAACCCCCAAAATCCTTTGAAAAACCTTAAAAAATCCTAAAAAACAATGTTATTACATTAAGGCTTTAAGCCCCTTTGGCTTTAGCCCCAGCTCCTTTTTCCTGCATAAAACCTGGAGTCGTGACCAAGCGCGAAGGCCCAATTGAAAATCGCAAATCAGAGCTTTCTATTTTTACTTTTTTCTTTATTCTTCCAAAAAATCTCTGATGCGATGAGTTTCCTCCTTTCAACCCTAGATCCAATCTCTGATGTTGATCTTTATAAATCCAACGGCCAGCGCTAAAGTCACATCATGCCCATAATCTTCCTCAATCACCCCTCCGATTAAACCTCCACTGTCGATCTTACTCCCAGATCCGACGGCTGGCGCTTAATCGCATCGCACAAAATGTGAAGCGCTATCCCTTTGCCTCCTCCTATTATGCGATCTCTGATCCAATCCCGACCATTCGTTCCTATAGATTCGACGGTTGAGATATAGTCGCGCTCCTCCCATAGCCTCCGACATCGCGCCTGCCGATTAAATCCTGACCGTTGATCTCTCACCCCGATCCGACAGCCAGCGCTTAATCGCACATCACAAAATCAAACGATCCGGTGTTTCGGCCTTTTCCCATTTTTCCGATGCGATCCAATCTCCACCGTTGATCATTCCTTGATCCAACGACTCAGAATTAATATGATCCTCATTTCATCCAACCGCCTCCCCATCAACCCATCGAGAAATCTTGATTGTCGATTTATCTGGATCGACGGCCACGATTTAACCTAACCTCCAAAGTAGCCTTATCCCATTTTTTCACAGATTTTCTTAAATTTTTTGTGTTTTGTGCAGGTTTTCAAGGTTTCTCCATAAGCTTTAAAAGAAATCAAAGGCCGGGGATGACGATCCCCCAGGCCACTATCAGTAAAGAACATGAATATACAGGGTTCGAACAACCATTTTTACCATGTCTCATGAACGTTGGTAATATTATAAAGACCCTTCACGCACCCGTAACACAGCAAAAACAAAATCAGCAGAGTATGAAGACCTGAAGACAGAGATTAAGCTAAATTAGGCCTAAAACACAGATTTAAAGTAAATTACAGGTGTTTTAGGGGAAAACAAAGAAATCTATCAGTCCCAGAAGCCTCCACTGCCACATTAGGGGCTAATTGAATTCCCCAGCTACCATACGAGCTGCCTGTAGCCTTAATAAATCAAAAGAAGACCTACTTATTGCCCAATTCGAAGATATTTGCATAAAGACACCTGAACAGTTATTACAAAGGAAAGAACAAATTCTAAACTGTCAGTGAAGTTATTGTAAAGGATAAATATGCCTCGAAGTCAATATTTTTACCCATTGAGCCTTAAAAAGCATAAACAGAGTTGTAATTCGATGCGTTCCTGCCTTATGCCTTGCATGGTTTTCAAGGCTAGGAGTTGCATTTAATGTAGAATTTATTACATTTCAATCCTAAAACTCTTCCACCTCCTCATTTCTTCTATAAATACTTATGAAGAAGATGAGAATTTGTTGGTTGATTGTTCACTAGTTGTAATATTGAAACTCTCCAAAATAGTACATAGCCTATTTGAAGTTGAGGAAGAAATTGAAGTCTTGGAAGCTTGATGATGTTGTTGCATGCTTGTTCTTGAGAAGGCTCTATCATTGGATCCATGAGCTTGGTTTTTGGTGAAGTATTCTAAACTGTTTAATGTTTTGTCCTGTTTTCACTTTGTTCCATAATTTCTTACTACAGTAGGATGAAATTTTTAGGCTAAGAAATGACTCCTGGAAGCACCTTAGACCTATTTATCCTTCACTGTTTTATGTTTTCTTCTGCTGAAGTATTTTAGAGTCTTTAATCTCTCTCTTTAGTACTCATGCTTGTTTATTTCTCTAATAGTTCAATAGTTGGTTCCAGCATGATTTATGGTTTTCCCTGCTTGTCTGCTGCCACTTAAGAGATGTTATTGAAGTCTCCCTTTGAAGTACCATTGTTTATAGTTAGCCAAGGAGGTCTGTTTTGATCATGCCCTTTGTCCTTGCTTGAACAATTGTTTTAAAGGTCTTTATAGTTGTGATCATAGATGTTTTTAGGTGTTCCATCTTCTATGACTGCAATTATCAGTGAATCTTTTGTGTTTTCTAAGACATTTGAAATAAAATCTTTGAGGAAATAGGATGTGCTCCCGAATCTTAGATTTCATTTTAAAAGTTGTTTTGAAGTCATTATTTTCTTAAAGTGTGGTTTGTAGAATTCATGGTTAGCCCTGTCTATCAAATACCTCTTTATTGTTCAAGTCATGTTTTCAAATTCCCTTTGTTGAGAATTCAAACTGTCTTTCCCAATCATTGATGTCCATCTCATTCACAAAACCCAAGGATCCTGTGGCCAAGTTAGATTTGCCCTTTGATATCCCATATCCATTGATTAGTTTGTCATGACCTCTTATTGACTACGTTTCCCAATGAATCTAACACTTCCCCTTTCTATCTATCTTTCCTAGAATTTTCATGTTCTGCCATGTCCTTCAACCAAACAAACAAACAAACACTTTCACTTAATAACTAGTCTAAAACCAATACCCAAAGCAAACAAGACAAACCTTTGCAAACAAATAAATTTGAGAGATCCCTCTCTGAGAACAAGAGGACTAGATCCTGGAACTCTAAAGATTGGTTTAATGTTGCCTTGTCTTTTGATTTTCCAAACTATCAAAACACAAGATCCCAACAGCACCAAAAACAAAGTGGCATATATGTTTTCTCACCCTCCTATTTCTGCATCTATAGTTTTGAAAAATGCTTCTTTATATTTTGAAATTTATGTTGAACAATATGCTAACAATGATGATTTTAAAGATATTTATGCAAAGTTGACTCATGGATTGCGGGTGTATAATTATCACTTGCAGGGAAAATCATTGTACCACCTTGGAAAAATTTGTATTCCCATGAATGGAAGGATACATGTAATCAGAGAGGCACATACCTCTCTTGTGTCGGGTCATTTTGGTGTAGAAAAGACTTTGTGTCATTTATAGAAGTTTTGTTTTTGGCCTCACATGAAAAATATGGTGACTCGATATGTAAAGGGATGTGTGTTGTGTTCAATTTGCAAGCCCTCTAATAGAAAAATAGGGCTCTACACACCACTCCCTGTTCTGAGTCGTCCATGGGAAAGTGTGTCAATGGATTTTGTAGGTAGTTTTCCTTTGACTAGGAGACGTCATGACTATTTGTATATCGTTTTGGATCAATTTAGCAAAATGTGCATATTAATTCCTTGTAAGAAGCAGGTCACTATAGAGCATACTTCTCATCTCTTCTTCCAATTTGTATGGCTCCACTTTGGGCTTCCCATATCCATTGTGTCTAGTTGAGACTCTCACTTTCTTGGAGAGTTTTGGATGAGTTTGTGGAGAATGATGGACACCGAAATGAAGAGGAGCCCGAAATTTCATCCGCATACTAATGGGAAAATAGAGGTGGTCAACCACACAGTTATACACTTACTTCGAGGTTATTGTGGAAAACATCCCAAGTTGTGGGACGTGCAACTTTCTTCTGTACAACATGCATACAACCAAGTAGTGCATTCATCCACTCAGAGCTCATCGTTCAAGACATGATTTAGTTATTTACTAAAGGATCCCTTAGACATGGTCTTTGGGAAAGATGAAGATTCCAGTGATCAAGATGATAGAGAAAAAGCACAAAATTTCATTCAACAGATACAACTGATTCACCAGGAAGTGCAAGGGCAGTTGGAGAAAAGTCAGGCTCAATAAAAAGCTCGACATGACAAGCACCGAGTCGGTCACCAATTCCAGGTTGGGGAAAAGGTCTGGCTCCACATCAGCAAAGACAGAATGAAAGGGAAAGGAAAGAAGTTGCGACCCATCCAATATGGTCCATTCACCATACTAGAGAAGATTGGAGACAATGATTTTCGTCTCGATTTTCCAACATACATGCAAATGTACTCAGTGGTGAACATTGAAAATTTGAAGATTTATGAGCCTCCTTTTATCATGGACACTGAAGAGGTTGGAAAGTTTCCTAAATTGAATGATTTTGCACCAGAATACTTGGACAAGCTACCATAGGACATCATCCTCGACACGACGATCAAGACTTCATGATGAGGAGACGTGGATTATCTTCGTATTAGCTTCAAAGGAATGCATGCAAGCAAGGCTCGATGGATGGAAAATGATAAAGTGAGGGATAAATTACCTCACTTGAGAATTGACTAATAAATCTTTTGGCAGTACAAAAAATACTTAGTGGGGAGGAATGATCTGGGAGGATCTAGGAATACAAGTGGCCTTAAAAATAACTCAAAAATCAAAGTCATTAGATGTGAGTGAAACCAGGACCAGGTCGTAGCGTTCGTCACCCTGATTCTAATGGTGCGAACGCCACTCAAATCCGAGCTCATATGCTGAAGTTATAACTGGTCAAAGTTTGAGTCAAACTTGGCCAAGTGGCAGGATTAAGGAGGCAACAAATTGACAGAATCTCGATGCACAGAATCTAGCCACCAAAATCAAATAATATTTCGAATACTTAAAATGCCAAGTGACCCTTATTTTCCAACAATTTTAAAATGTCTATATTATAAAATGAAAAAATAAAAAATAAAATAAAATAAATTGTAATAGGGGTGGTGGGTTGCCACCCCCACCACCCCCACAAAGTGTTATTATATTAAAGTGGGGTGGGCGGGCCATCCCCGATGGACCCATCCAACCCTCGGACTATATATATAACATAATGAAAATGAAACAAAAAGGTTGAGGCCACGTGCCTGCGGACCCTGCCCATAATATATCACATTGTTGTCATGGCCTACAGGGCTTGAAACCGCCTGGCCCACATGGGCTGACCCCCAAAAAGTGGCCCCAAAACATACTGAAATTCAATCGAATAATGAATTGCAAAAATAAATTTAAACCCATGCTCCAAAATTGGGTGGGCAAGGGTTGGAACCTCTGACCTTTCCCAACATAAACTTAATACCTTACCAATAGGCCAAATGACCTACATTTTTTACTCTGCCGACGTAATTGCATATAAGCTCGCTTAGTTCATTCAACCAGGGGCAGACCAGAAGAGGAGAAGCGGAACCCTAAGCGACCCAGGGGTGCGGAACCTTGAGCGAGAGTATCAATCAGATGTTGAAAATATTCCCTTAGAGGGCCTGAGGTGCTAGTGTCAGAATTGGACAAGTTTATAGTCGATTTTGCATGTTTTCATGCCAGGAATCTAGTGGTGATGTCTTTTTCTGCAGTTGAGTTCTCCATTTTCAGGCCATCATCCGAATTGGAGGTATAAGGGCCATTTTTTGTAAAGTTTCTTGTAACTTATTTATGTGACGCCACTTATTAAAAGAAGCCCCCCAAACTATTGAGCAGGGCCCAGAGATGTAGCCCACATTGGGTGAACTCCGTAATCTAATCGTTGGGTCTTGATCTCATGTCTGCATATGTTTTTTTTCTTCTTTTCATGTGGTTTAAGTTACTTGGTTAATATGTTCTTTTATATGTGATTTTGAATGCATCTTTGAAGTTAAAGAATTGAATCATCAAAGGACTTCATGAAAAAATGTTTTTTTTTGCAAAAATATAACCTACTCAAGGGGAGTAGATCTTTATCTTGTGCCCAATAGGATATGGCTTCAAGAGAAGCCAAAATTGATAGGAAGCCTACAAAATAAGCAAGTCTATTGTTGAAGACAAAGAAGTTATGGAGGAGAAAATATGAGTTGCAAATAACTAGCTCTTCGAAGGACTTCATGAAAGGATGTTTTGTTTTGAAAAAAGATAATATACTCAGGGGGAGTAGATATTTATCCTATGTTCAATAGGAGATGGCTTTAATAGAAGCCAAAATTGTTAGGTGCATACAATTAAAAGGAGTAAATGTCATCTTCATGCATCTGTTCATTTCAAGTTCACAAGATCAGTACGAGGTATAGAAGGGGAGCACATGAATCGAGGGGGGGGGGTTCTATAAGGTTTGATGTATTACATTTCATTTTATCCTTTTGTCTCATGATTATTGATGGTTGTATCCATGCTGTGAGAAGATTATTTTTCTATCTATTCATAGAAACGGGTGTTTATGTAGCAAGCAAAAATTGGTGATGGAGAGATGGCATATTATTATAGGGAGTTTGATATGGCTTTATGTTTTTGCATGTATAACACTTATGCCATGCAGGATACTATGTCTTCCATAGGAAGTTGGTGATGGTTTGAGAGAGTGATGTTACTCTCATTTAAACCCTCACTCATTGTACTTCATTAGATAATCATCTTTCACATGAGGAAGGGTCATTAATGCATGTGAGTTGTTCGAAGAAAATTGCTACATCATTCAGTACGTTATTAAGTCCTTATGTTTTTTATTGTAGTATGCCTAAGAGTCCATTGCATGTGTATCTCACACTGTATTATCATGAATCCATGTATTTTCATATCATGTTGTCATGAGGTTGAGGCATTTTAATTCTTCCATATCATGTAAGCTGAGTCAAGATCCAAGCACTCAAGTGTCAAATGTTGAGTCTTGCTCATGAGGATCTTACCTTGAAGACTATCACATGTACTTATTGATGGTGATGCAGATTGTGCTTGCTGGTGCACATATGATATCAAGAGAGTGTGGATGAATTTTATATTACATATTCCTCAAGTTGTTGATGGTCATATTATGTCTAGAGGCTGTGTTATGTAAACATGGTTGCATGATTATTGTTGCTGATTTTATTTGAGGATTACTTGCATATGGTGTTGTTGCATTATTGTATACAGATCAGATTGTTAAAGTTTAATCATTGAAGATATTACTGCTCATGTTCCATGTCTGTTGTTTCTACTGGATAAAGCAAGGTTGTGTTGATGGCATATATATGTTTTGTCATATGATAGTTACCTGATGATTAGAGGCTTGTTGCTGCTTGCTTTTTAGATGGACATTATAGTGTTTATTGATCCATGTGGATGACTAATGGTATTTTGTTTCTCATTTCTACATTTCAATGGATGGTTGTTGCTATAGTAAATTATTGGAGGCTTGCGATGTTGGGGTTGCTAACTATTGATGTTGTAGATTGCTAATTCATGATATGTGCTGGCAAATTTTTAGAGAGAGTTATGTATACTCCTTTTTGGCATGCAGTTATTAATTTTTAAATCTTTATCATAGGTAATTATTTGCATTGTCACAACATTATACTTCTGAGTTATAGCTATATACTCTCATTATGATGCCTTGTATTATCGTTGCTTATATTTATTGTGTTAGTTGAGTGATCCATGAAATGGAGAGAATTGCGAGTCATGGGTTATATTGTATGTTTGATCATGAGTCAATATTGTCTTGAGAGAGAGAGATTTGAGAGTCATTTCAACCTTGTTTCAGGTGGTAAATGCTATGTCTTGCAGCCATGTGTGGGATTTTAGATTCATTATGTAGCCATGTAATTTCATGTACCATTTTTTAGTCATTGGTGGAGTCATATTTTAGCCTTGAGGAGGCATTGTACAGTCACATTATATCATTCTTGTATCCATGTAATAGGCCTATGAAGCCTTGTACATTCATTGCAAATTTTTTTTTTCATAGTCCTTGGTTCTCTTAGGGTAGCCTCCTACTTGTCACATGGAGGAAATGATTGTTGCAGAAATATTTTGTTCAGCAGCTTGGTGAAACATTTGTAGCTTCTTGCACATCTTCAAGAGGAGTATATTCAATGAGAAAATACATGATGATGGTATAATTGTTCACTTATCAGAGACAAAGAGGGAGAGTGTTGATACCCACACTATGTTAATGATGCGCATGATTTGTTGTCGCTTGCAGATTATTGTTGTTGATGGTTATATATATGTTATTTTTGCCTTGGTTGAGAGTGATGTTGATATGGATGGAGTTGCTAGTTATTTTTATTGTTGTTGCTTATGATGTGTTGCTACTGATGGGTATTCTATTGATGATGTTGATGGAGAGAGTGTTGTTGATCATGGTATATTGTTGTCGATGCTCATGATGTTGATGAGTTGCGTGTTGTTGTTGTTGCTGGTGCTTATGATGTGTTGTTGTTATTGAGGTAGTGGAGATATTGATTGGGTTTGTTATTGTTGGACCACATATTTTATTACTATTTTTTCAGATGAGGGTTGAGATTGGTGTTGCTGCTTAAGGAGAATGTGAGTTATTGTTCTTGTATTTTTTCATGCACTCATAGAAGAATGAGAGTGTTTGTTGTTTGGATCAACTATGTAGACCTTGACTTTTTAGTAGAGTATCGATGGCTTGAATTTTTCCCTTTTACATTGATGCCAAAGGGGGAGAAAGTGAGGAGTTTTGTTCTTTCAGTTCTTTGAAGGTTGTTTGGATGGTTTGGCCGGGGTTTCCATCAATTCCAAAGGGGGATATTGTTAGAATTGATGTTGTGATGCAGTGTTGTTGGATGGCATTAATGTCAACTTGCTTATGGTGGATCTCATGATGCAATTGTTTGATGGTCTAGGCTCTTATGCTCCTTGCAGAAGTTTTTCCATATAGGCCTCTTACTCCTTACTATTGTAGAGATAGTATTATCTTATGTTGGTGAGTTCTAGGTGATTGGATCAATGTTTCAATGTTGTCATGATTTTCATTTCCCATATCTGAAGCTGAGCTGAAAATGGTGCTACAAAACAAGGTGTTGAAGTGCATGTTATGAGGTGTTATAGATGAATACTTGAGGATGACATGTTGAGGTGAACAAAGGTTGTAGAGTTATTCATGAGACTTTTCACGACTTGGAAAAGTCCTACAAATGCTAGAGAAGGTAAGTAAGAAGTTGGACGCAGTTCTGAGTTGGAGTTTTTGTGTTTTCCCTGATCCACTGCCATAGTTGCATGAAGACATGCTTATGCATGTGACTGAAGGGCTCCAGTCGCTAGGAGGCAAGCTTATCCATGTGACTAAAATCAAGAATCAACACTTTTGTGTTTTCAATTGTGTCTTTAAGTCAACATTCTTCGGCTTACTCACGCACTTTGTGAATTTCTTTAATTTCCTCGTGCATATGGAAGTGTTATTTTGTCTTTTAATTGTTGTGGGTGTAAGCTAACTTCTAGAATATGGTTAAAAAGAGAATATACATTTTTAAGTGAAGCTAGTGGCTAAAATAAGTCCAAAACCAATGAACCAGACCACTTCCAATATATGAACAAATCTCCACTACATAATGGTAATTATTGACTTGACCATTTTAGAAAATTATATAGTAGAGGAAGAGAAGCAAAGTTGTGTTGGTTCTCCTCTGTAAGAAAGTTTTCATCATTTTTTTAGAGAGCTAGTGGTGAGGAGAGTGAATTTTCTAAAGAAGAGTGTGCATGGAGCTATAGCAATAGCAGATATAGAAGTATTCATGGTTGAAGACTATTTGTATATAGAAGAAAAGTGATAGGGTTACTAAGGAGTTTGCTAATTTATTTGTGATTGAAGGGGCAACAATTTATTTGAATTTATATATGTTGCTGATATGATTGTGATAGATTGGTTGCAGGAGTGTCTCATGTTTTTTTATGGCTATTTTATATTGCATCATTGAGTATTTTTTTTTCATCTAGTTTATTTACAACTAATGTATTGAGGCTATGTGAGTTGAGGATCGTGTGTGGATGTAAGATAGAGCTACAAGTTGAGTGTGATTCAGTGATTGATGTTTTGTATTGAGAGTGTTAATAATGTGCTATGAAGATATTGCTATTGTGATATTCACGTTGAGTAGATTTTGGGTTCCAGTTTGAAAATGCATGAAATGTGAACCACATAAAGAAGTGGAATGGGTGCTCCGACAAAACAACTATTTAGAAAAAATTTATTCATAAGTCCAATAGGAGTTGGGTTGTTGGGTGTGTGTTATATTCTTTCCATGACTAGTCCCAAGCATATGGAGGTGATAACACTCCCTATTTGTTGCATCAGGCGCAAAAATCTCCCTTGTCAAGGGATTTGCAGGGGGTTGGTATCCCCTTGCATGGGGTCTGGGGTAGCACCCCGAGAATTTTTTTTTGTGGACCTAATAATAGCTGGGAAGACCGAAGGATGGGGGGTGGACCCGAAGATGGTGGGTAGACCTACCCATGGTTTTGTGCATGGGTTTTGCACATGGTTTTGGGCATGATGGTTTTCTACCCATGTTATTTTGTAGATCCGGTCAAGGGAACTACAATTATGTTCTAATACAGGGTTAATGGATTGGGTTTATGAATGCTTTGACATGTATATATATATGTATTGTAACATTGAAAGGAATACAATGAAAAATCAATCTGGTAGTCCTGGTTTTTGGATCTATGGGAAAAGCTCTGTGTATATTTGTTTTATGTTCTTGCCATTGTATATTTTTCTATTTTAAGAATTCATTTGCAAGTGATTTTTGTACAGGGTTAAAACCTACATGGGAAAGGCTCATTGGTCATGGAGGCTTCCAATGGATGGTGGTTCGTAGAGTCATGATATAATTTACATTTGTATTCCCTATGTAATGACTTGCTTGACAAATAATAAAATATATTAAGTAGCACAACAACAGCAAGGGTGTTTTTTACCTAAAGGGGGTTTTCCACTAAATGTCCTCTGTTCCTATGTGATGTGATGATTTTTTTCTCATTGTGCATGTTTTATTCATATGTTATGGCTCTCATGTGCTGATTCCTATTGAATTTGCATGTTCATATATATTTCTTATTTGTTAAGTTATGAATTGATTAATATATTGGAAAAAGAGTTTTAAAATTGTGTGTTTTTTATCACTACTGATTCACCCCCCCTCTCTTAGTAGTGACCCTAGTTCCAACAAGCGCACTGGCACACGATGAAGGGACAAAATACAAACATTCAAGCCTTCGAGTTTTGCTCATGCACTCAAAAATGGTGCATTTCTTAGAGATGAAGGAGTGCACTCAAGATGCTAACTTGTCTTCTTCTAGGCACAATTTCCTAAGTCAGTCGGGGCTTCGGGTTCCAGAAGTGTGCTCTACCAGAGAAAGGCCTAAGGACAAGTCTCACAACAATATTGCATGGTATAAATGTGAAGAAGAAGGATCTACGAGATTTTATGGGTGTTGTTGCAATCATGATAGAATGTGAAGAGTTGAGGAATATGCAGAGTCACAATATGCGGCAATGAATTAACACTTGTAGAAGCAAGAATGAACATAAAATCCAGTAAATGAATTGAAAAGAAAATAAACAACAACAAGAAAATTAAGATTGATGGCAAAATCATTAAAGGAAATCAATAGATTTGACATGCAATTTACTTGGAAAGAATATTAATGAAGAGTTTCTTAATTCAAAGATGTGTTCCCAAGAATGATTGTGAGAATGAATGATTAACTTAGTTAACTTAAAATATATTACATGAAAATCAGTCTCATGCATGCTCTCCACTTGTCGATAAGTGATTGAGTTAGTTAAGGGAAGTTAAGTGGGCTACTATTTTCTAGGAGTGTGCTCACATGCAACAAATAAGTTCATGCTTGCATTATAGAAGGGTGCATGCATTCGTACTAAATGATCCAAGTGGATATTGGTGTCCACCCACATATTACACCTAGACCCCCAGTCAGTTTCATCATTTTCGTTGTTTATAGCAGCAATTACTAATTTTAGCAGTTTTTCGGGCCTTGAACTTTCGGAGCAGTTTTGACCCCCTAAACGTTGTTTTTTTGAGGTCTGTTGCAAGCCCATATGCATAGGAAAGGGTCAACGAAAAATTCTGTAGTAATTAGAGAGATATTTTTGATGATATATTGTATGCGCCAAATGGAGGTATTATGACCAAGCTACGACCCTGAGAAGTTGGCTGCCCGACTAAACTTAACGGGGCCCACAAACTCATGGCGTTCCATCTCCTAGGGTTAGGGTTTTGGTTGTTTAGTGTTTTACCGTGTTGTTCAATAATAAAAATTCCCTTGAGCCTCATTGCAATGCAGTTCAGAGGCATGTAGCCGCCACATCTCTTCTCAGAGATAAGCTACCATTGTCCGAGCTAGTTTATTTTCCATTCTATCTATAAGAATTTTTCAGTATTTGATATTAATGAAATGAAGTGTTATTCCTGCTACATCTCTACGTTTATGTTTATTTCTGTATTTTATTGTGTTTCTACATAAGTCTGGATCACTAAAGGAATGAACTCAAGGAGGGCACACTAGTTAAGCATGAAGGAGTACGCTCAAGGAGGGCACACTTCTTTAGCCCAAAGGAGTGCGTTAAACACAAGAGCAAGTATTACTCAACTTGAAGTATGCTTTTGCCTTAAATGGAAATTTTTCTTGCTTTGTTTTCTTTTGTTTGCTTTTTTTTGCTTTTCGTGTGTGTGCATGGAAAATAAGGCTAGTTTCTAAGTCAATAAAAGTTATGAGTTCACCTAATGATGGGCTAGATAACACAATCGCTTCTAAGGGTTAGGTGATGACACTCAAGAAACATTGAATTAAGAGGATGCGACACTTAGAGAAAACATACAAACAACAAATCAAAAAATGTGACGAAACCAAGGGGCTTCCACGTGGAGGAAAAATGACTTCGGTCAAAAAATTTTGGAATCTTCGTTATTCGTAACAACAACTCCAACAACATAAGGTAAAGGAGGCCAAATTACAAACTTACAGGGGTTAGTTTGAAAATGGAAGAAGATGAAAATATTGCTTCATGTTTTCTTTGAGTAGATAATATTTTAAATTTATAATAGGTCTTGGTGAAGGAGTCAAGGAAGCTGATATTGTTCGAAAAATATTAAGATAATTTTCTTTAAGGTTCAATCCTAAAGTATCCACCATTAAATAGATATATGACATGCAAAACTTGAGCATGGATATCCTTCATGGAAATCTTACTGCATATGAACTAAGGACAAAAAAATACAAGATAGGAACTACATAATTTGCATTCAAAGTAGTGAAGGAAGGAGGAAAACATGAGACTCAAGAAGACTCTAGTCATGAATATGATGAAGAAGAAGCCAAATTTGTTAGAGATCTAAAGAAGGGAATTAGAAATTTTAATGCTAAGCTTCCATTTAATTTTTTTGAATGTGGAAAAATAAGATAATATGCTTCTAAATGTCCTTATGAAAAAATGAATGATAATGATAATGAAGTGAAATTAAAATCTAATGATTATAAAAGAAGACGAAATACCAAAAATAAAGTTTATACTCCAATGAAGACAAATATTATGAAAGCAATGGAAGTATGTCTAATGATAAAAGAGGAGAAATATCCATTCATAGTTGAAGAAGAAATTGAAGCATAAGTAGATTATGAAGGAGAAATCATTGGTGTACTCGAAGAACTAAGATCTCTAAGAAATATGGTAGATCAACTGGACAACAATTACAAGAATATGAAGATAAAGATCATGATGCAAGTTCTATTTTCCCTCTCAAAATTGAATTAGCAGAAACTAAGAGGATAAATGAGATTCTATCAAAGTGGGTAAAAGAAAAATAAAAATGTTGTGAAAAATTGGAAGAAGAAATTGTGCTTTCGAGAGAAGAATTAGAGAAGAATTCAGATCAACTCAACGAAAACTTGAAGCTCCTTAAAGGATTTGAGTCATTAGATCATATCCTCAGCCTATAGAGATATCCCCTCATTAAAATAGGTTTTTGTTATCAGAAAGATTGTGAGACACCCATAAATGAGGCACCCTCAACGACAACATATGGAGAATAATCTAAGAGTACTTTCATAAGATCCAACAATAATACAAGTGAAGGATTTAGTCAAGTAAAGGATTAACCTAAGCATTTAGGCTTTTCATGTGATAATCAAAAGGAAATAAAGGATAAAAAAGTTATAACTACTTTAAGAAAAGGGAGAATCAAAGATATAAGATCTACTATGACAAAAAATTTTCTCAAAGGATCCATAAGCAATAATGAAGTAGGAGTCCACGATCAACAAAGAGATGAATATATTCCAAGGAATAACTTCAAAATAAACTATTCATTAAGGTAGCTCCATCTAGACAAGTATACAAATATGTTTTTTTTCAGTGTGGAGCCTAATTATCTTCTTTATTCAGAGGTATAGCCACGTTGGAGCCTAGTTCCTAACAGGGCGGCATGGCCGCCTGTTTGATTGATATCAGGGGGGGCGATGACAATATTATGAGCCCCCCCAGTGGGGGTTCAGTGGCAACGCCCTTGAAGCCAAAAGAGATGAAAAATTGCCTTATAAAATATTGTAATTTCGTAGTCAATCTGGGCCATTCATTAGGAAGATGATCTAACGGTAGAAGTTATGTTTAATTTAGGGGTTTTTTCCCTAGAAGGAAACCCCTAAGTTTATATGAGGAAATTGTATTACAGATGTGTATTGTGTGTATTTTGAGCGAGAAAGAGATAGGGAACTGTGTGAGAGTGAAGAGGAAATTACAATGTATCTGTTGTTGGTTGTATCTCCATTTTGTTGGATAATATAAAAGGAAGGACTGGTTGTTTTTTCGTGGATGTAGCCCAAATTGGGTGAACCACGTATATTTGTGTCTCTCTTGTTTTATGTGTTCCATTGCTCTGTAATATATAATTTTCTAACGGTTTTTTGGTCATTATTTTTAATGTACAAGGTTTAGACATAAAGCAAGGAATTGTGGGACCTATGATTATATGAAAGGATATTATTAGGCTTCCAAGAACATGTATAAGGCAAATTGAATTAGAAGTTATAGAAGCAGGTCATATTGGCCATTCCTGCCAATATCCAAGCCCAATATAGTATGTTACATGTGACATAATGAAGGACACATATCACATGATTGCATGATCAATTTGAGATTGTTTAAGGGAGAAGGTCTCTTTGCTAACTCATGAATAAACACTAAAGCATGGAGAATGAAATAGGAAGAACCAAGGATAGATATAATCACACATAGCTAATCAATTGGTGAAATCTTCTCCAATATTATAGATTATTGGAATGAAACTTGAAGAATAAAGAATATGCATGATATATGCATTTGAAGGGAGAAGGGAGACCATGCATAGGGGGATGAGATATCCGAAAGAGTAGTTGAGTAGTCTAAGGAAGATGAGTAGTTTAAGAGTGGATACTGGGACACATGTAGTGGATCAAATATTTGTGCAAATGATTCATTGATAAGGAGAAAGAGATATCTCATATGCAAAATATAGGGATAACTTTAAGCTCACTCACAAGAGGAGTATGACAATAGGCATGTACAAGAAGAGAACATATTCATAGGGGGAGAGCCCACTCATACGTGAGTTCATCCACAATAGAAGAAGGAACATAGGAAGATACAAGAATAGTTATAAGAAATTACCAGATAAACAACCATCTTTTGAAGTGGATCCCTTTTCCATTGATGTCAAAAGCGGAGAGAAAATAAGACATTGAAAGAGATAGGGGGGTTTTTTTTATATATTCCCATCAATGACCATCAATGTTTGGTGGTGTTTCCATCAATGAAAAAGGGGGGATTATTAGGCATAGTGTTGTCATTTATGTCAAAGGGTAAGTCAAAGGAAGAATTTTTTTGTGTATGATAGTTTGATGATGAGATATCACTAGTGTCATTGATGTCAAAAGGTAAGTCAAAGAAAGAACATTGTTGTGTACAATAGTTTGATGACTTGAAATATCACATCAAAGTGGCTCGAAGTCTATTGAGTTTTTTTTTTTTTGAATTTATGATGTTCAAATGAATCTATATATGGTATGGTTGGATAGACCTCTCTTAGACCTTTCCAATAGTATAATACACTTGGTCAAACTCTTCCTAAATAAGAAGATAAGTCAGTTTGAAGGAAACAATGGAAAAAGGGGCAAAAACAACAAATTTGTTATTAAAAACACCAAATTTGTTAATTTTTGTGCATATGTTGATTAGTGGTTATCATTGATGTCAACCTAAGCAGCACCAGGGGCTACCCCGATCTTGCATGGCAATTTTGACTTGAAAAATTACTCTATTATGAGTGAAGGATATTTTTGATGGTTTATACTTGTCGAGATGTTTCCGTTGTTATATGGCGCGTCACGTAATTCTTCACGGTTTGAGAGATATTCGTGTTTGAAGTTAGTAACCCCAGTTAGTGGGCTAAAACCCCCTGGGATTGTGGCATGACACTAATCATTGGTTGTGGTCATTGAATAGTCAATAATTATAATTTTTTAAACTCCTAAATTCCCTCCAACGTTCACTTGTTGAAGACCCTCTCAACCTAAGCATTTATATAAATTGTGACCCTCATATCCTCTTGATGAAAGGATTTCGCTATTTAAAATAAGTCATCATGGAATTATCGCTATAACTTTTTTTCTACGAAGTTTCAGATGCTGAAAAAAAACCCATTTGAGCTGAAATCCTTATGAAGCACATGACCAATTTCATATATTTGTTCGCTATATTTTTGGAGATATGATATGAGGAAGTTAGGGTTTTTACAAGCTCCCAAATTTCATGTCAAACAAGTGACCTTGGGAAAATTGTCATAAATTTCTCTATGAGCATTGGATTCAAATTTCGTAAGAAGTGATAGAAAGAGGATGGACTGTAGTTTGTTGAATATCATTTTCAGGACTAAAGGTTGAAACAGGGACACGTGGCACTTCGTAGAAGTTTTCTCTACTGAACTAGTTTATAATAATGTCATCGTAGGAGATTGGGCATAACCATTTCTTGCAAAATCCAATATTGATAAGACCTGTGGGGTTGGAAATATGACTCAGAGGGATACCACAGGGCACAATTTCAGACCTTGGAGATATGAAATTACATAGATATAACAGATTTAATATTGAGCTTCTAGAAGGGAAGAAAAAATATGCATTCAAGGATCACTACAGTAAGGGAAACACATCAACAGTTAAAGGTAAGCCTTCTACACCAAGGTATGTACGATTAGTGTTTGAATTTTAATTTTAATATCATCTCTGACATGTGTTTTTGCAGGACAATGTAAGTATATTGTATGTATGTTTGATTTATTTTTGTTCATAAATGTTGAACGTATTTACATTTGAATTTTGAATATTTCTCTGACATATGGTTTGCAGGACAATGTAAGTATTTTATTTGTATATTGGTTTGGGTTTTGTTCATTAATTCATGTACAGGAAGGAGGACACAATAGGAAAACTCATACACATACTAGGAGGATAATGCAATGCCAAAGTACCATTACTTGAAGCAAGCACAACAATGCCTCAACAACTGCTAGTGTTCAAAGAAGCAGTGTCAAGTCAAGTACTAGGTCGTGTCAAAAGTCAGTATTGTAAAAATAATCATTGTAAAATTGTAAAAGATTCATTATTCCAAAAAAGTCAATCTGCCTAGATTTGGAGAGGCATTGCTGGGAAGGATAAGTGCCATTGTTGGATAATGGTATGGTTGGATTGCAGGTCATAGTGTGATTGGGTGATTGGTCTAGTTCAAGAAAATCATTGTGAATCATATTGTATCGTGGATCATTGTCCTTGGTACGAGAGTGCACACTGTTGAATTATTTATGATCATTATAGGGTGTTAGGGAGGTGTTAGGTTGGTGCATGAAGTCACCTACATGTTGGAGCCTGTGAACACTTCAAGGTGGTAGGTCGGTCTAGGATGTCAGGGCACCCATTCAGTTGAATACTGAAGAGACCAGGGCATTGGGGTCTCCTTCTTGTTGGATCCCCGTGATTTTCAAGATTGGCAAGAAGAAACACTGTAGGGGCCACATCATAACCACTTTGGAATCCTAGGACCTAGCCTTCCTGGATCCAGAGAGGGATCTCTCTTATATATGTGTTTTCAAATGATATATATTTATGCTCTTGTTTTATGATATTAGGCTAGTTATGAAGTTATAAGGACTTGTTTGTTTTGGTTGATTAATTGATAGGTTTGACAGATATGTGGTGTGATTAATTGAGGGGATGTTTCAACTGAATAGATATACTATGAGAAAACATTGATCCATTGGGATATGGAGTCATAAAAGGATTTAATTGTTCATCAACTATGCAAGGGTTTTCATAGGGAAAGCTAACTATATCAAGTGGATTTCTTAGATTAGATTGTGATACGAAACAATAATAAGTTGTGAAGGCAGTAAAGTTATAGTCAGTTAAGAATCTTCTAGCCCTATTTAAATAAGAAAAGCCTTTTAGGTTAATGTTTGAGGCAAACCAAAGGACAGGGCATACCATAGACTTCTTTGGATAGAATTTAATAAGAAAACCTTTAAGACAATAATCCAGTAATCCCAAGACTACTTTCAGACAAAATAAAACATTTAAGATAATAGTGAGAGCAACTAAAGAGCAAGCTAAACCTATATTCTTTAACTCAACACTCGAAAGACCTTGAAAGAAACATTTTGAGGCAGACCAGAGGACAAGGCATACCATAGACTTCCCTGGTTTAGAAGCTACTAAGTATACTTCAAAGAAAGGCCTTAAAAACAATATTTCAAGATACACTAAAGCACAGGGCTTACCATAGACTTCTTTGGCTTGACTCTATTAAATTATTTTCAAGACAACAAGCTAGATGGAACTGGAGAGAAATTAAGAATTCTCCAATCAAACATTGCAGAAGAAAACATTAAGATAAAGAATGCAGCCAAAAATAGGGTGACAACATATCCTACTCTAAAACTTCTATTCTTTTATCAGAGTACTATGGACAGAATGAAAAATAGGAGAAAAACAATGACAAAGAAGGAAAAATTCACCATTAACATAGCTCAAGAATCCTGTGAACGTGCTTGTATTACTGATGATAAAAAAAATTACATTACTCCATGTACAATAGGTCTCTGCAACTCAGAGCTTTCTCAAATCCAGCCTAACAATCCTCAACTAGCTCAGCAGTAGAAATCAGTCAAATAACCACCAACTAACCAACACTAAAAATGAAGCTCATATGTAGTATTTATCTGCAAAATGAGGAGGTGGTGCTAAGCTAGGGTTTAGATTTCATTTATTACAGAGTTAATGAGTTTTTGACCTTTGAGACCATGCAAGCCCAAGGCAAAAATATCTGAAGGTGTTTCTCTAAAATAATAACTCCTAACTTAACTTCTGAGTTAATTTCTATGAAATTTTTGACTTTAAGGCTTTTTCAATAACTTTTACAATAACTGCTAGTAGCTGAAAAATATCTCTGACTTGTTTCCAATAATTGTTTGATGTTTTATTGAAAAAAACATGCTGTAGGTGGAAAAATATCCTTTGAATAAGTAATTGTTGTGAATTTTATCCTTCGAATGTGTTTCTGGGCTTAATCTGCCTCTGTTCTATCACTTAAACTATGATTTATCCTTTTACTGTCTGTTTCACTGTCCTTTTCTTTATTCTGCCTTTATCTCTATTTTTAGGACTGATCCTTTTGATTTGTCTTTAGTCCTTTGCTTGATGGCTAATCCTTTGATTTTATCCTTTGATCAGTGATTAGCCTCTTTAACCTTTAATCTTCTTCATAGTCCTTTGACTGTCTTTTCTTCTCACTGTGCCTTCTGTCTGTGTTTTTGGTGCAGTGATGCATTCTTTCATTGATGGAGGGTCAAATAACCATCGATAATCATGTTTTATCGATGACTAAATGTGATATAGGGCCTCTGGTTCCTTTAGAAATGATTTGAAGCTCTGGATCGTCACACAGATCTTCATAAAAATGCTTTCCGGACCCTTGGAATACACTCCTGTCTTTTTTCCATGAAACCTGCACATAAAAAAAAACAATCAGCTTGAAAACCTGCATGGGGAAGGTTTTACTACGTTTACAGGGGTTTTTTTGGCTTTTTCAGGGCGAAGAATGGTGGATAGGGTCTTGGTTCCATACACAAAACCTGCAGGAAATTTGAACAATGGACGAAGGTTTAAATCTTGGCATGGAGGAAAAAGTGGTTTTTTGAAAACCGGGTGGTGGTTTTCGCACAGACGAAGGGGCGGTAACAGTATTTGGAGTGGGCGTGCGATTCCATACAGAGCTTTATGCGTGGTAGGGGAAATCCACCCATATCGCGTGTTTTAAAATCACTAACCCCGAAGCTATTATATTTGCAGATAATTGATGGGAGCCGTCAGATTACGGGAAGGCAGATCAACAGTCGTTAGGTGTTCGGAGAAGGCAAGCAGGTGGAGTGGTGGGGTTTGGGCGTGGAGTGACGTGGCGGGCTCTTTTTCGTGTAGTGCGGGGTTTAAAACATAGACGGGTTTTATTATATAGTGGCGGGGTTTATAAAGTGGGCCCGGTGGATAAAACAAAAGCGAAAGTGCTTTTTATTTTAGAGGAAAGGGTGGGGTCATATGAGTGCGAGGGCTAACAATGAAAGGGGCTCAGGTAAAAGCATAAGGTTGTGTTTATATATTTTAACAATAGAGTTTAATATATAAAAACAAAAGGACCCGAAAGTCTAATATTTTGTTTTAAAACAATGTAAAAAGGCATTTTTACATTGTTTTGATGAAATAAAGGAAAACGATGAAGGAAAGGGGTGTTATGGAAGGTTTTGAAAGGGGAAATAGGTTTTTAGAGGGGAAAATGAGTGAATGAGAGTTTGGGTAGGGAGGGAGAGTGAAAATGAAAGGAATGAGCCCAAAGTGAGTTATTTTAAGAGCAGAAAGGTAAATTGAGAAGGCAGAGATGAAATATAGTGAAATAGGTTTTTTTAGGATAATGAAGGCAGTGCGATTTCTAAAGATCGATGATAGGCAAAGAATGCTATCTTTAGCTGCTTGTGGAAAATCAATAGTCACCTAGTGAACTCTGTAGAATAAAGGAGGATAACAGTGGCTCCAACTGGGGAGGGCAGCTTCTTTAGGAGGTGTCAAGAACCTTAGAGATTAAATATTTGGAATAAGCAGATCAATGTCTTGATTTGCATTTGAGAGATCTCTTTCTTCAATTTGCTGATTTGTTGCTTTTTCTTTTGAAGCTGTGATCTTCAAAATATAAAAAACATGATTGCTTCAACTCAATTTCTACCTACTCCTCATACTTTCCTAACATTTTTTCTTCATTGGGTGCATTTAGATTAGCCAACCCTTAACATTATTTTCTTTTGAAAACAGGAAACTATCTACTTCTACACTTGTATCATCCAAAGGCTCAGTTTACATTGATGAGCTCTTTTATTCTCTACCTAATCTACTTATCTGTCAATATTTAACTATTTGACAGATTTTCATTCTCTAATCTATTAACAAGAAATTGAAAACATGACCAAATCAGGATTAAGCAATTTGATTTGTCATAGGCTGTGGCATTTTGTACAAGCTGCACAAGTAAAACTAAAAACTTTGAGGGCTGTAATTTGGAATTTTTTATTCATCCCTCTCTTCCTTTCTTGGTTCATATTTGAACATGGGAACCAATATCATTTCCTAATCTAATCTATTGATATGCCAAGTTTAAATAGTTTGGCAAATATTTTTTCACTAACCTATCAGCAGAAATTTAAAACTAGTTCAATCATGATTAGGCTGTATGACTGAACAAAACTCCCTCTTCCAAAGTAGTGGCATTTGGACTTGCACACTTTCAGAAATATTATTTTTTGGTATGGGGCTTTACCTTTTCTTTTTATCTTCCCTCTTTTTCTTCTTTTATTTGTTTTTTGTGTCTATGTTTATGATCTTTTTCTTCAAACAATGTTATATACAATGGATAAAGCTTTAAACTAAGATTTTTAACTGAAATAATGCTTGAGCATCCTGCCATTGACATGACCTCGAAATAATTTTGTCCCATCCATATCTCTTGCAAAATGGATGATGTATGGGCCTTTCCATAGATTTTCAAAATTTCCATGCTTTCCCTTGTCTTCTCTTCTTCAGTCCCATTTCAGCACTTTGTCACCAATGTAGAAATCATTTTCCTTGGTTCTCTTATCAAACAATTTCTTGATGTTTTCCTGCACTTGCTATGTTCTGTTATATACTTCCTCTCTAGTTTGCTGCAACTGGATAGTCTGATTTATTCTTCTCAGCATTGTAGGTTTTAACCCTGAACATAAATTATCTACACACGAATCTTATAACAGAAAATAAACAATAGCGAGAGCATAAAACATAAAATAGATAAACACAGAGATTTTCCCCTGGATCCCAAATTGGGACGACCAGCTTTATTTTTCATTATATTCCTTTTAGTGTTACAACACATTTATATACATCTTTAAACATACATAAACCCCAATCCATTAACCCTGGATTAGAACATAACGAAAGCTAGTTCCTTGTGGGATCTACAAAATACCGAAATTCGAAAAACATCGTACCGAAAACCATGTGCAAACTCATGCACAAAACATGCGTGGGTCTGCCTATGAGTGGGGACCGCATACCAAAAAAAAATTCCTTGGGGCGCTACCCGCATTTTTTAGGCTTCGAAGTGGCCCCTTTTTGGCCCCCTACTACGCCGGCGTAACGTACAACGCGTGGGGCTACTCGTGGAAAGAATATAACACATACCCAACAAGCATGTCATTTTCTTTAGACTGTACTTCTTGGATTAGTTTCATGACTGACACCCCTAAACTTGTTGGAAAAATTGCATCTGCTCCATACACTAGGTGATAGGGAGACATTCCAATTGATTTTTTACTTGTTAATCTGTCTGCATATAGTGCATGTACTAATTTGTTGTGCCATGAATTTCTATTCTATTTGAGAAAATTTTTGATGATGTTCACCAAACTTTTGTTTGAGGATTTTGCCAACCCATTACCTTGAGGGTAATAAGCTGTAGAATGGCCCAATGTAATATGATATTTTTGGCAAAAGTCCACCATCTTCTTGGATCTAAAAGCAGCAACATTTTCAGTAATAATATTTCTAGGACAACCAAATGTAGACAAAACATGGTTTTCAAGGAGTTTGATGATTACTAAGTCTGTGGCAGTTCTAGAAGGGATGGCCTCTATCCATTTTGTAAATTAGTTTCAATGAGGATCCATTTGTGTTGGGTAGCGGAGGCAGGATGGATTTCCCCAATGAAGCCTAGGCCCCACTATTGAAAAGGAGCTTCAACAGAGATAGGATGCAAAGGTAAAGGTAGTAGTTTTCTTTTGCCTTTAAAGATCTGGCAGTTATGGCAGCCAATTACCATTTTATGGATGTCTTGAAAGAGGGTGGGCCAATAGTAACCAGCTCTATGGATTTTGTTGACAGTAGTTTTCTAATAGAGGTGGCCTCCACATTCTCCTTCATGAAACTCATGCTTGATCTTATCTACAACATTCTCAAGCAAACATTTAAGCAATATACCACTAACATTTTTCCAATATAACATTTTATCTAAATGCAGTAATTTACAGCCTTCAACTTTAAGAATCTAGCCTTTGTCTTGGACAAACCAGGAGGAACATTAAGACTAAACAACACATATAAAATATCAGCATACCAAGATGAATTTAAAAATGATTCTTCAATAAGTGGAGTTGCCAAATCCTCCTGTTCATCTAATGCATCAATCATGTTCATGTCTAGTGCTTGAAAGTTTGTTTCAGCCATGAGTTTAGCCAGTCCTTGTCCTTTGACGAGTTTAGTGGGCTTGATTTCTAGATCATATTCTAATATCACATAAATCCACTTACCTCTTCAGGATCTTGGGTCAAGATGTCTTTTACCACTGAATGAGGCACAAATGCAATGATGTGTGAGTGCAAAATGTAAACTCTGAAATATTTTAATGCCTTGATTAAGGCAAAAGCTTGCTTTTCCATTATGTTGTATTTCAGAGGTGCATCTCTTAATGCCTTGCTAAAAAATGCAATAGGCTGATCTTTTCCTTTTATGTTTTTCTGTAATAGGATAACATCAACTGTATGTTCTGATGCAAAGGAGAAGATGAAGAAGTCTTTGGTAAAATCAGGCTAATTAGAACTGGTGTTTGGGTAAGTGCTTATTTTACAAGTTCAAAGGATTGCTTTGGTTCTATGGTCCATTTGACTCCTATTTCTCTTTTCAACATGTTTGTAATGTTTCTTAGGAGTTCAACAAAGTTTGGTATGAACCTTCTTAAGAAATTAATATTTCCAATGAAAGATTGCAGCTCTTTGATATTTCTAGGGTGATTGATTTGCAATATTCCTTCAATCCTCTTTAGGTTTATCTTGATCCCTTCTTCAGATATGATATGGCCTAAAAGTTTCCCTTCTTGAAGGCCAAACAAAGTTTTCTTAGGATTCAGAGACAAACCATACTTTCTACATTTTTCAAAGACTTTTCTTAAGTGAGCTAGGTGTTCTTCATCAGTTTTAGAATAGACAATGATGTCATCAAGGAAAATCACAATGAAGTAACCTATTTCTTCTGAGAAAGCAATATCCATGGCTCTTTGGAAGGTGGCACCAGAATTCATTAACCCAATAGGGGTTTTCAGATACATGAAAGTGCCCCAAGGTGTAGTGAAAGTTGTCTTGTGTTGATCATTTGGGTGTACCAGCACCTGATTGTATCCTAAAAAGCCATCTAGTAGAGAAATTATTTTAGAACCTATTACCCTTTGTAAGATGTGATCCATTTTTGGTAAAGGGTAGTTGTCCTTTAAGGAGGATTTGTTTAAATTTCTAAAGTCTATGCATAACCTAATTTCTCTCGTTTTCTTCCTTACTGATACAAGATTTGAAACCCATTTTGAGTATCTCAGAGGGACTATTATTCCAACATCATACATTTTCTTAATTTCTTTCTCAACCAGGGGTAGTTGCACACGGTTTATTCTGTGAAATTTATGTTTAAAGGGCTTCTGTTTTTCTTTGAGAGGTATCTTATGCTGAATTATCTCTGTATCATAGGACTTTAGATCTTCATAACTCCAAGCAAAAACATTAGTAATTTCCCTAAAAAGCTCAATATATTTTTGTTTAATATGAGCTGGCAGTGTTTTGGACGATTTTATCAATTTGGGTTTTTGTTCACTACCTATATTGCACTCCTTTATTTTAGTTTCAGAGGGTTTCATCTTTGGCTTTTTAGCAACATCAATAAAGTTGAACAGTTCTTCTAGAGGCACCAGTCCTTTTGGCAAGTTATCATTATTAGACTGCAGCACTTCAAAGTCTTCTTTTTCTAAATTAGTGCACAACTATGTTTTATGTATGTTTTCTTTGGTTAACAGATTTATACCAGCAGTATCAGGAGTTCTTCTTTATAAGATTGTTCCTCAGCAGAGCTGTCTTCTTCATACTCTGAGTCTGAATTTGGCATTTCAAACTCATTTCTGGACTGTAGGAAATCCTCTATCTGTCTATATCCTTCAAAAAATTGCCAATATTTTATGTTGTTAGGGACTGCTGGTCTATATTTGACTTGGACTGTGTATTGCTTGCTTTGATAAGGTTTTTGACATGTATTGACAGCAAATGATAATCCATTGGTAAGGATGTTTTGATTTCTAGGGACAAAAATAAACTCACATTCTGTGAATGTTTTCAAGAGGTCAATAGCATCATCTCTATAGGCTTTTAATCTTGGATGCTTGGCTGTGTATTCTCCATTTATCTACCTAATGACTAACTCTGAATCTCCATGGACAATTATCCTCTTAGCTCCTAATTTCTTCAATAATTGTAATCCTAGGAGGAGTGCCTCATATTCAAGTATGTTGTTTGTGCATTGAAAGTTTAACTTGTATGAGTGACCTTCTGCATGATTGTTCTTTGTGTTGTGCACCCATATGCCTGCTCCTGAACCAATTTTGCTACAAGAACCATCAAAAATCATACTCCAAAGAGGTTCTATTTCAGATTTTTTCAATTTCTTGATTATTATGATCCTCATTATGTTGTTTATAGTGGTAGCCACTGTATTTTTCACCATGTTGTTCTTCAGGGACTGCATTATGTTTGTCATTGTTTTATCTATCATGGTTTCCACTATGTTGAATGTTTTTTATTTGTTCTTCATGGTCAGCCCTATGTTGATGGTTTCTTTGTTCCTCATGATTTCCACTGTGTTTTCTATAATATTTTGTGTTAGCAAACTGTTTTGACTGTTCCTCCTTCTTTTCCTCTTTTTCTGCTACTATTTTCTCATCCTCTATCACTTGTTCATTAAGATTTCTAGGATTGTAAAGAATGAATGAATCAAGGTCTGTGTGAATAGAATAAAGAGGGGAGTTATCTGGTATTTCTTGACTTCTAACCATGTATTTCATGTGTGTTTCCCTATATAGTCTTCTTGGTTGACTAAAGTCAGGGATGGTAGCATAAGTCATGTCCATTTGGAGGGTACCTTGGAGTTTGGCACCCCATGAACTTGAAAGGAGCATGCCATATTTTGGAGCTATATCAGCCACTACAATATCCATTACTAGGCTCTTGGCTGGTATTTGTGCTAAGTTGACACATAAATCTTTGATTAGGCCTAGACATTTAACTCTACTGGAGTCAAAAGAGTATAAATCTTTATATGGTCTAGTTATCTCAAGGCCTAGTCTTTCCATCACTACTTTTGGCATACGGTTGTGTGAAGCACCAGAGTCTAACATGGCATTGTGCAAAAATTTATCATGGATGTTTAAACTGAAATAAAATGGAGGAACACCTCCTTGAAATTTCCCTTCTACTTCTGGTCCAAATAGAAGTTCAGGTTTGTCATCATTTAAATTAACAAAATCATCATTCTCTCCTATGTTTAAAGCTCTCAAAAGTTGGAATTTATATACATCTTGAGTGACTAATTCAGTAAGAGGGATAGAGATTTTAATCTTGGCAATTTCATTCTCTATATTGAAAGGTGTCTGAGTTTTAGAAATGTTTAAATCAACCTTTTCAGTCACTGTTTTCATAGCAAATTCAACTTGCTTGTTTCTATTAGGAACAACAGTTAAAACAATTTTATTAGAAGCACTAGCTGAGTTGCTAGTGTTGCTTTGGTCCCCACTATGTTTGGGATTAGGGTGGATATTTTTACCCCTGTTTTTATCAGAACTTTCAGCCACTATGTTTGTGTTTTCTGCTGTCTTTTTAGAAATGTTCTCAGGTGTTTTTCTAGCAAAAATTTTAGAGGTTTTTCTTTTGGGAGTGTCTTGGTTTTTATTTCTTCTAAGGTCATACTGTCTATGTACTTCCATGATGGAATTTTCAAAGCCTTGTTTGTAGTCTTCAGATTCTAGGCTTTCTTCTTCACAAGGTGTAAATATGCCTTGTTCTTCCTTAGTGAGGAAAACATTATCCTCATTGTTAACTCCCATTAAATTTATGTGGTTTTCCTCTGTTTCTTCAATTATTCCCTCATCCTCATCAACATATTTTTCTTGAAAAGGGGGTCTGATTTGCTGATCAAGACCTCTTTGTCTAATTTGAGGACGGTTTCTTCTAAAGTTTTGGTTTTGGTTCTGATTTTGATTTCTGTTTTGAGGAGCTGTTTGGTTTTTTCTAGGATAAGCTCTCTCATTCATGTTTATTCTCTCCACCATTCTCTCCATTGTCCTAACTAGGCTATCAATTTTAGCATCAGATGTGGAGGGTCCATCTTCTTCTTTGTATGTAAACTTTTTCTCTGTTCTCAATTTGGCCCTTCTAGCCTTTAGGTTAGCTTCTACACTTATTGCTCCTCTTTGCATGTCCTCTAAGGTGAGGGGATATCTTTCTCTTAATTGATAACACATGTCTGGATCAAATCCTTTCAAAAATTTCACTAAGGATAGGCCTTGTGGGGGTTTCATGTGGGGAGGGAGTGCATTATATACACTATTGAACCTAGTGCAGTAGTCTTGGACACTTTCCCCAATATTTATTTTAAGGTCATTATATTCTGATAGGATTTTAAGAGAATTTTTCTTGACTTCCCATTTGTTTAAGAATAGTTGATGAAAAGTAGGGAGGTCATTTATACTGTTAGGGGTTAAGTCTTTGAACCATTTTATTGCTTATCCCCCTAAGCTTTGAGAAAAAATTCTGAGTTTAACAGTTTCATCATCTATTTCTTGTCTATCAAAGTAGTCATTCATTCTGTCCACATGTTGTTGAGTAGTAGTAGAACTACTAGCATCATATAAAGGAACCTTGGACTGATAGTCCTGTGGTAGAACAACTAAAGGTAAAGGAAGGAATAAGGGATCATACCATGTTGCTATGATATGAGGTTGTGGAAACAATGGAGGGTTAACAAGTGGAGGGCTTACAAAAGGAGGTACAGGGTTAATTGGACGAAGGTGAATAGTGGGGGATGAAGTTAATACAAAAAAAATCTGTTGTAGGGTGGATGGGTCTAAAACTATTTGGGTTATCCAACTCTGAGACCTAGTCCTAGAAAACCTTTGTTCTAGGGGTGGGTTAGAGGGTATATTCTGCAATTTTTTGAGGTTTTCAGGTAGGGAACTTGCTTTGTGGATTGGTCTACTAACAACTGAACTTTTGGATCTAGGAGACCTCCTAAGAATGCTTTCAGGATTTTCAACTATTACAGGAGGATTTGGGTCAGGATGGGATTTATTATGAATTCTTCTAGAAGCTAGAACTTTGGACCCATAAATCAGAAAGGTTAGAAAAGTATAACATTCTTAAAGGACAAACCAAACTGTGAAAGAAATACTTAATCCACAAAGTATTCTTGACTGGGTATTGTTGATGTTTTGATGATGAATAAGTTTCCTAGTGGAGTCTATGGAAAACCAGTGGAGTCAGCAGGCCCACTGAAAACCAATGGAGTCACCAGGTGGAGGATTTTACTTGTTTATGGTTGATTGTTGTCCACCAACATCAATCAGGAACCATTCTTGGCTAACACTTGATTCATCTAGGTTGAAAATGAGGTTTTTTGAGTCTTTGAGTCTATGTTTTGCAGTATATTACTCAGTATTCCCCAGTAAGGTCGCCACTATGTTGGCTCCCTGTGATTTGCAAGATTGGTAAGAACAAACATTGTAGGGGCCACATCAGAACCACTTTTGAATCCTAGGACCTAGCCTTCTTGGATCAAGAGAGGGATATCTCTTATATATGTGTTTTCAAATGATATATATTTATGCTCTTGTTTTATGATATTAGGCTAGTTATGAAGTTCTGAGGACTTGTTTGTTTTGGTTGATTAATTGATAGGTTTGACAGAATCTGTGGTGTGATTGATTGAGGGGATGTTTCAGCTGAATAGATAGACCATGAGAAAACATTAATCCATTGGGCTATGGAGTCATAAAAGTATTTAATTGTTCATCAACTCTGTAAGGGTTTTCATAGGGCAAGCTAACTATATCGAGTGGATCACCTAGATTAGATTGTGATATGAAACAATAATAAGTTGTGAAGGCAATAAATCTATAGTCAGTTAAGAATCTTCTAGCTCTACTTAAACAAGAAAAGCCTTTTAGGTAACTGTTTGAGGCAAACCAAAGGACAGGGCATACCATAGACTTCTTTGGATAGACTTTAATAAGAAAACTTTGAAGACAACAATCCAGTAATCCCAAGACTACTTTCAGACAAAAGAAAACATTTAAGATAATAGTGAGAGCAGATAAAGAGCAAGCTAAACCTATCTTCTTTAACTAAACACTCAAAAGCCCTTCTAAGCAACATTTTGAGGCAGACCAAAGGACAGGGCATACCATAGACTTCCCTGGTTTAGACTCTACTAAGTATATTTCAAAGAAAGGCCTTAAAAACAATATTTCAAGCTACACCAAACGACATGGCTTACTATAGAATTCTTTGGCTTGACTCTATTAAATTATTTTCAAGACAAAAAGCTAGATGGAACTGGAGGGCAATTAACAATTATCCAATCAAACCTTGTAGAAGAAAACATTAAGATAAAGAACACATAAAGAAATAGGATGCCAAGACAACATATCCTACTCTAAAAATTCTGTTCTTTTATCAGAGAAATATGGACAGAATGAAAAACAGGAGAAAAACAACAACAAAGAAGGAAAAATTCACCATTAACATAGCTCAAGAATCCTATGAACGTGCTTGTATTATTGATGATCAAAACAATTATATTACTCCATGTACAATAGGTCTCTACAACTTAGAGCTTTCTCAAATCCAGCCTAGCAATCCTCAACTAGCTCAGTAGCAGAAATCAGTTGAATAAACACCAACTAACCAACACTAAAAATGAAGCTCATATGCAGTATTTATCTGCAAAATGAGGAGGTGGTGCTAAGCTAGGGTTTAGATGTCATTTATTACAGAGTTAATGAGTTTTTGACCTTTGAGACCATGCAAGGCCCAAGGAAAAAATATCTGAAGGTGTTTCTCTGAAATAATAACTCCTAACTTAACTTCTGAGTTAATTTCTGTGAAATGTTTGACTTTAAGGCTTTTTCAATAACTTTTACAATAACTGCTGGTAGCTGAAAAATATCTCTGACTTGTTTGTAATAACTGTTTGATGTTTTATTGAAAGAAAACATGTTGTAGGTGGAAAAATATCCTTTGAAGAAGTAATTTCTATGAATTTGATCCTTCGAATGTGTTTCTGGGCTTAATCTACCTCTGTTTTATCACTTAAACTCTGTTTTAGGCCTTAAACTCTGATTTATCCTTTTACTGTTTGTTTCACTATTCTTTTCTTTATTCTGCCTTTATCTCTATTTTTAGGACCTATCCTTTTGATTTGTCTTTACTCCTTTGCTTGATGGCTAATCCTTTGATTTTATCCTTTGATCAACGATTAACCTCTTTAACCTTTAATCTTCTTCACAGTCCTTTGACTGTATTTTCTTGTCACTGTGCCTTTTGTCCGTGTTTTTGGTGCAGGGATGCATTATTTCATTGCTGGGGGGTCAAATAACCATCGATAATAATTTTTTATTGATGATTAAACGTGATATAGGGCCTCTGGTTCCTTTAGAAATGAAATGAAGCTCTGGATCGTCACCCATATCTTCATAAAAACGCTTTTTGGACCCTTGGAATATACTCCTGTCTTTCTGCCATGAAACCTGCACATAAAACAAACAGTTAGCTTGAAAACCTGTGTGGGGAGGGTTTTACTATGTTTACAGGGGTTTTTGGGCTTTTTTAGGGCAAAGAATGGTGGATAGGGGCTTGGTTCCATAGGTAGAACCTACGGGAAATTTGAACGATGGACGAAGGTTTAAATCTTGGTGTGGAGGAAAAAGCGGTTTGTTGAAAACCGGGTGGCAGTTTTTGCACAGATGGAGGGGCGGTAATGGTATTTAGGGTAGGCGTGCAATTCCATACAGAGATTGACGCGTGGCAGGGGAAAACCACCCATATCGCACGTTTTAAAATCACTAACCCTGGCACTATTATATTTGCGATAATCTATGGGAGCTGTTGGATCGGGGGAAGGTAGATCAATGGTCGTCGGGTGTTCGGAGGAGGCGAGCAGGTGGAGCAGTGTGGTCCAGGCACAGAGTGATGTGGTGGGCTCTTTGTCGTGTAGTGCAGGGTTTAAAACATACACAGGTTTTATTATATGGTGGCGGGGTTTCTAAAGCGGGCCCGGTGGTTAAAACAAAAACGAAAATGCTTTTTGTTTTAGAGGAAAGGGTGGGGTCATATGAGTGCAAGGGCTAACAATGAAAGGGGCTCAGGTAAAAACATAAGGTCAGGTTTATATATTTTAAAAATAGAGTTTAATATATAAAAACAAAAGGACCCGAAAGTCTAATATTTTGTTTTAAAACAATGTAAAAAGGAATTTTTACATTGTTTTGACGAAATGAAAGAAAAGGATGAAGGAAAGGGGTTTAATGGAAGGTTTTGAAAGGGGAAATGGGTTTTTAGAGGGGAAAATTAGTGAATGAGAGTTTGGGTAGGGAGGGAGAGTGAAAATGAAAGGTATGAGCCCAAAGTGAGTTCTTTTAAGAGCAACAAGGTAAACTGAGAAGGCAGAGCTGAAATAGTGAAATAGGTTTATTTAGGATAATGAAGGCAGTGAGATTTCTAAAGATCACTGATAGGAAAAGAATGCTATCTTTAGCTGCTTGTGGAAAATCAATAGTCACCTAGGGAACTCTGTAGAATACAGGAGGATAACACTTCCAGTGGGAGATGGAGAAGAATGCTTTTCTAGAATTATAGGAAGTTGTATCTTTCATTTCAGTTGGGGCTGAAGATTTAAAGAATTTATTAGAAAAGCGTTCAGTGGTTTTTGACCCGGAGGGGGTTTTCCACCTAGAATTCGTGTGCCTATTGTGTTCTATTGTTTACTATTGTTACTGGATAAACATCAAGAATAATTGAAGATTAACTAATGCTTTGAAAATATTTGAAAGTGATAATTTATAAGAAATATTGATTCACCCCCCTCTCAGTATTTCCAAAAGCATATTCATATTTGTTCCATGTTTCCTTGGGAAATCGATGGTGGATGGCATGTCAAATTGCACAATATTTAACTGGGTTAATGTACATGCATATTAGAGAGGGTCTAGCCATTATGGATTTCATGAATGGTGGATGAAGTAATAACTTGTGCGTGGTTTAATGAGGGTCACACCCTCCCCATGTCATCTAACCTCTACTAAGTTGGAAAAATGGAAACTTGACACATGGAAAGTGGACCCCCAACACATGTGATAAGTGACATGGTGCTATGACATGGATGCTCAAGTGGTAGGATGGGATTGGGAAAATGACAACAGAGTTAGACATGGCAACATGAAATTGGCCCACGATGATGATGTGGGAAACATGACATGTAAATAGGACGATGATGTGGAAAAACCATGGAATGATATGTGGCATGCATAATAAAATTTTTTGGGTGGCCAATTAGGTTGAATTTGGGTGGCACACGACACCAATTTTGTGATGCCATGTGGCACTAATGACATCATCCTGATGTCAACTTGTAGGTGACCATGGACACTACATACCAAGTCACATGGAGAAAGAATGGCTAGCCCAAGGACATGTTTAGGTGAAAAATTGGTCGTGTGAAATGTTTATGTTGACCCCCTAGTGTTATAGGTCAATTTGGGCATCATCCCCCAAGACCTGGTCAAACTGGATATCATCCCCAGGACCAACTAAATATGGTCTATCATCCCCTTATATTTCAGTTGCTATATGCCCTAAGAGAAGAACATTTCATTCATGCCTTCTATTGCGAGATTTCCAAGGTTTAAAGTATATGTTATATCACTTCTTGACTCACCAACGTAGTCTCTAAAGGGACTAACTGCGTTGCAGTGCCAAATCCTCCATTCAAGGGTGCATTGCAGTGCACTTTCTGACACTCAAGGGTGTGTTGGTCACTTGGGAGCAAAATTCTCATTGTTTTGGAAGTCTCCACATGGCCCGTGCCTTCTAGAAGAGTCCATATGTGTCAAACTTTGAATCCAAGTGTTTGTTTAACACCTCTAAACTTGGGAACATGTCTTGCCTATTATTAGAAAGTCATTCATTGAGAAACTACCATCAGTTTCCCTATAAATTGAGCACTCATCCTAGTGCTAGGGAAGGAATAATTTTGGTAAAGTTATGTTGTTGGATTCTCATTTGATAAGAGAGTGAAAGTACTGATATGCTATTGGTATGATGTTGGATGTGATGAGGCTGGAATGAAGTTGGATCAGGTTGACAAAAAATCAGTCCATTGGTTGTAACCTTCCCCTTCTACTCTTTAATAAAGATTGTTGTTCCTTTTCCCATACATATGTCTCCATTTATTGTGAAATGTATTCTTGAATGATATATGTATTTCATATCTAGTCGATTTGATTTGAGTAAGATAAGTAGATATTTGTGTATTTCATGTTGTTTGTTGTTCTCTGTTTTTGTTTGTAGGAATTGATCTAGTGATTTGAGTTGGATTGAGAGCGACGACAACAACGACAAAAGGAGAAGGAGAAACGATTGAATCACAAGTAGGATCCTTTACCATTTCGTATATCTGCTTGTTTTAGAGAAAGTGATAGTACTTCTTTCCTTTGTTGTTCTAAGTGACTAGAACCACACTTATGGAATTTGGTTTATCTGTAGATCACTATTATGTATAAAAAATTGGTGACTCCGTTGGGGATTATCCTATGATTCCTAGTGTTTTTGCCTCTGTTTATCCTCATCAGTAGCATCTAGTTTTAGTTATTAGAAATTTGAATGAAAAAATTGCATTAGAAGTGTGTTTTGTTGCTTGGTTTTTAATCCTTGCTGGGACCAACGCACTGTTGGTCAAGACACAATGCACTGCAGTGCACTGTCTCCCACTCAGGGGTGCTTTGCAACGCACTGTATCCCCTTAGAGGCTGTGTTGGCCCCTCAACCAACCAAATTCCATCTAAATTTGTCATTGCTATCATACTCAGACACTTGTTTTTTGTATTCTCAAATGTCTGATACCTCTTAGAGACCAGTAAACTTTCCTATTTCTTCCTCCTTTGAAAAGTAAATTTGTCTCTTTAGTGTTTTTCTTTATCATTGGAAAATCAAATTCAAAGTATTTAATTTCTGTATTAGATAAATATTTTTTTGAAAAGGAAATAGTTGTTTCATTCCTCATTTCCTGTAGGAAAAATTGTATTTCCATTCTTCATTTTTCCTAAAAGAGAAATTGTTGTTTCATTCCTTGTTTCTCAAATAAGAAAACACTTGTTTGATTGATTGATGCATATAGTTTCCTTTATTTCATTCACATTAAGGAAGCTGAAAATAAAAACATTCATGTGCATATAGTGAATTGTGTGTGTTGCATAGGAATAAGTTAGGAAAGCTGCATTTAATTTGTGCTCTTTGTTGTTTTCTCAAAAATTGATTGCTCTTTCCCTTAGTAGTTAGGATTTTCATTGAAAAAGCTAAATTGAAAAGTTTTCTTATCATTTAGTTTTCATTTTTAGGAATTTCCATAACAAGATCAACATAAAATTTACATCAATTTACATAAGAAAGCATTGGAACATTGATAAGATTTAGAAGGTCTAGGCTAGAGATGTGTTCCAACATTGTTAAACATAGCAGTTGTCACTAACTTATCTGCGATACATTCCGAGTGTGATACCTCAATCCACGTACGTAATTATATCAGAGCTCATCCAGGTGCCTTCGGGTATATAGGGCGGTGTTCTAGTACGAAAAGTATAAGGGGGTGCTCTCACTATGCGGTTTTGCATCAAACAACACTAATACGGACTTGGGCCTCCACGTACCTTCGGGTATATTTGAGAGGAAAAATTTAGGTTGATATCCATCCATAGGTAACCGAGTCGACTGCCTTGTAACTTGTGATACACCAAACACAACATTCAGGGAGATTGCCTGCCCATACTTCTTGGTTCCCCAGGAGGTATTTTGCAGTTCACAATTACTTGGTAAACCTTTTGCCTAGAATTACCCTTTAATTTTGTTTATTTGTTTTTATTCATAAAATAAATCATTTTTCATGGAAGAAGAACATCCCTTTCCCCATCGTTTGTGTAGTATAGCACTTAAACCACCTTTACCACCGGAATCCATTTCTGGTCGACGAAGGTGACATTGTTCTACTGAAATTAGTACTATCAGTACCTCTGGTGCGACATCATACTCACATATACCAGATTCATTTCGATTTGTTTCTACAAATCCTGGTTAATCTACTGTTGTCGAGACAGAGTCCTCACAGCTACCTGTGGTCATGATCCATCCAATCAGTGAAACCATACCTCTCGAACCCGACGTTGTTCAGCTGGAAGTTGATCCGTATCTTGTCATTCTTTTACCATAACATCTAGATCCCGAAGTCGAACAACCAAAAATTTTGGATCAAAGCTTTATCTTTATGAGAATTTTCCTCAATCACCTCACACTACTTTCTTTGATCCTATTGAGATTCAACAAGATGATGATCCTAGTGAAAATTTAGCACCTACACTAGTGGGGCTTGCAAGTTATTTTTAGGTGATATGTCTATTTTTAGAATTTATATCAAAGTATATTTTTAGCAGTAATTTATTTATATATGGTTGAGAAAATTATATGGATGGATGGGCATCTATTTTTGGAATTCATGTGTGAAGTTTTTTTGTGGAATGCATGTCTAAAAATAGAATGCATGTCGATTATTGTTAGCCCTTAACCATAATTGGAAAATAAACAATAATCTATTCTCTTGAAGCACTTGATTTCAGATAACTGATGTGGAAAACTAGTTAACTGAAGGAATTTCAAGTTCAAAGGTTGGTTTGTGGGACATGATAGTGGAATTCATTGTAACTAGGTGATACAAAGTTGTAACAGAGTTGGATGTGTAGTTAAGTGAGTTAAACTTAGTTGTGATAGTTGTAACTTGTTGTAACTAAAGATACACTAGTGAGAGATCAGTGAATTAAATATTAAATTAATTCACATGGAGTGATCTCACATGCAACTGAATATTTACTACTGTTAACTACATTCATGTCAGATCTAGTGGAGACCTAGTTGAGAGATAGGTGAAAGGGACAGTTTGACTATCAGTTGTGACTATAGTACTAGGTGCACAAGTGAAACCAAACACAAATTGGAGAGGCCAATGAGGATTGCACAGTCAAGGCAAGGAAATATTGAATTCATTCAAGGATTGTGACCAGCAAGGATTGCGTAGTGGAGGCAGCAAATTGGTGCATGAATATGCAAATTTCTATATGACAATGTGAGACGATTGTATATTGTAATAAGAACTCTTGGATTAGAGTTTTGTATGAGATTGTTTCATGATCCATGATATATACATAATATATGATAGTGGGGTTTTTAGCTTTATGCTTTCCCGGTAAAAAACATCTATGTTATGTGTGATTGATCTTTCTTCATGTGTTTGCAATTGGCGATTAAATTTCCACAAGAATTTAAGTAGAAGGATTATGTATTTAATAGTAGAATATAATTGTTAGATCAGGAGAATCCGAAAATACATAATTGTATTAAAATTTCTACATGGTATCAGAGTAAAGAATATTGCAATATTGAAGTATTAGCTAAGTTTGTTGGTGGAAACAATTCGAATTTGCTGCAAGAATTTCTTGGTGCGACAGTTGAGTAAACATCGAAATGGATTTCAATGGTTTGCGGTTATAGTATGCACTCGAGGGAAAATCGAACTACATTTCATGGAAGGACAAGATGGAGGCGGTGGTTGAAGATAATGGCTTGAAGGAATTCATCGAGAGTGATGTTCCTAAGCCCACTTCGATGGATGTTGCATTACTTGACGCATGGCAAAAGAAAGTAGCGAAGACAAGAAGGATTCTGTTGGAAGGTGTGCAAGACCATATTGTCTGGAGCATTCATGGGAAAGCCACTCCATTTTAAATGTCGAAAGCTTTGAAGGATCTTTTCCAAAGCAGAAATGACCATAGGAAATTGGCGTTGAAGGATAAACTCAGAAAGATCAAGACAGAGAAGGGCGACAATATTCCTAAGTATCTCACAAAGTTTTTCCAATGTTGGGATGAACTGGGGAGTGTGGGAATCACGGTTGCTAATGATGATTTGGTGAGTTTGGCTCTCTTGGGACTCCCTAAGAGTTGGCATAGTTATCAAGACTATGTCAATAGACGGGAAAAAATGTTGGATTGGTAACGACTGTGGTCGGATCTAGTGCAGGAAGAGTTCAGGCAGAACACCAGAGATGGCTCTTCATCAAAGCATGATGATGAAGAGGATTTTCCTTTGGTTTCCAAAGCAAGGAAATGGAAGTGTTTAGTGAATTTAGTGTCCTAAATTGCTTTCATTAATTATCAACGAAGGCTAGTAAATTGATGAAGTGTGGTGCACCATATGTGCTTAAGAAATCTATTCCTTACTTCGTTGTTTTGTGTTTTATGTTGTTTTTAGGGGGGTTTTTTTTCTTTGAGACCTAAGGATGGTTAATGTAAAACTATGGAAAGACTTAAGTGAATCTAAATTAATTTTAGAAGGAAGAAAATGAAGTGTACTAAAACTATTCTATTTTTCATAAAAGCAAACCAAAATCTAAGGGCTAGTTAAGTCTTATTTTCATAATCAAAGCATCTATCTATTCTATTTATTAGTCCTAATCCATGGATCTATTTCTGAAACTAATATTGAGAATTACAATGCCTAACTTAAATGAAAGCAGAAAATGAATCAGCTATTGTACCTTTAGTTACCTCAACATTCAATTGTTAGGTGTGACCCTATTGAGATGGAGTTTAGCAACTGTTTGTACTTTAGTCTGGTAAGGTCCTAGAACATAAAACAAGGAATGCAAATAAAAATATCTAAGATGTGTTTAGTTACTCCAATTATTCAATTTTTAAAGAGTGATCTTCTTGAAGTAATGTTTAAGTAACTAATTACACCGGTTTAAACTAGAGAACTAAGAAAGCTTTGCAATTGGATAACTCAGAAATTGCATTTCATTTAATCATTCAACCATCCCTTCTTAAAACATGTTCATATTGATTCCTTTTAGAGTGATTTTTAGGAAGATTATTGTTTTCAATTAAATGAGGGTCTTGAAAGTAAAAGCATGTAAGATCTAACTAAAATCAACTAATGTATAATTGACTTGTCTGCCACATTCAAATGTGAAGTGTTTAACCTCTTGAGATGCCTTCGGAGAAATCAATTATGCCTTAGTCCTTGGCAAGAAAATAAAAATTAGCAAGATAAATTCAACTAATGTATGTGTGATATATTTAACCATTTAATGTAGAATTAGCATATTGAAAATGGATTTCATAAACATCTGTCGACACAGCAATTGACAACTATGTTCTAATGGAAATAAAAGACAAGAACAATAAAACTAAACAACTGTGGTTTCTTAGCACTTAAATCCTTATCCCAATTTTGAAAACAGAGTTTCTATTTCCATGAAATGTTTTGGAAGAGTAAGTCTTCACAATTTCAATTCATCATTAAACTATTTGAAAACTAGAAATGAAGCATAAATAGAAATTGTTAAAATAGAGTAAAGGAAATCTAATTAGAAAACACAATAAAAAACTCCTTCAAAAGAAAGGGCCCTCTGCAACTGAGTTGGTTGACTCCTAGCTTGTTAAAGGTGCAATCAAGCAAGCATTTGGCAAACTAAACTTCTTTATTAAAACAAGGTCTAGAAACAGAGTATCCACTTAGAAATCTAAACTGTACTGAACTGTCTCTTGGTTTTGTGGAACCACTATTTAAAGCGAAATTACATAACTAATTGTGAATTAAACTATCTACAGGTGTCTAACTTGAATTTCAATTGAAATGGGACTATTGGAATCATGATTTGCTACGAAGAGAAAATCAGGAGTCCTACTGCTGTAGGTAATGTTCTTTGACTTGTAACTTTGATCATGAGTTTAGGCTCCTTTTTATGTCGATCTTGATTGTGTGAGTAGGATAGAATCCATGTGGGCAAGATTCTAGAAACACCCATGTGGCCTAAATCCTCAACTGACACTTGGAACCTGCTAAACCATAAGAGTGGCTACGGAACACAGAGTTAGCTGTAGAACAGGCTACATTCTGTAGCTAAATTGAAAAAACTTATCCAAATATAAAAATCATGAAAATATAATATGATAATCATTTAAATTCATCCTTAAGACAAAACCTTGGCATTCTTCATTGGTTAGGGTTTATTAACTTATGGAAAAGTGGTGGAATGAGGTGAGAAAAATTGTAAAAGAGAGGGTAATCCTGAGGTTCAATAGGAAGGGTAAGAAATTCCACTCAAAATTTGAGGCTAAAGGCAAGAAGTTGGATTTTTCCAAGGTGAAGTGTTTTCACTATCACGAACATGGGCATCTTGCCACTAACTTCCCACAAAAAAAGAAGAGCAAGAAGGGTGCTAGAGTTGCAGCTGGTGAGGCCCTTGCCTCACAATTTGAAATTTGTTTCTCCTTGATCGCATGCTTGGTTTCAAGTGTAAAGGGATCAGTGTGGTATCTTGATAGTGGTGCTTCCTTCCACATGACGGGATTTTTGTAGAGGTAAATCCCCTCTGCGGACATAGGCGATCCCTACTAGCCCAGATTGGGTCTAGCAACAATCGTATCATGCTAAGGTGCAAGTTCCTAATTGCAATAAACCAACTTGCGATGACGGCCTACCTCAAGTCCAACAATTTTGTTTTTAGGGAAGATGGCGCTCCTGTTTGCTTGCTCCAGCAGATCACAATCCTCTCACTCGCCGTGATCGAACACCTGCACACACAAGAAACACGACAAACACAAGCGTAAAACCCGATATATGCAATTATGTATCAGTCAGAGAAGACAAAAATCATGATCATAATGAACAATACGAGTGGAACCATAACCAAAGTCGCTTATCATTAATTCATACAAAAGAAAATACAACCAGGCTCTGACGCTGAACCTTCCTTCGGCGGGTCGTCAGCGGAATACGTCTCGGTAAAGCTTGTCGGGAATGGGGACAAGCCTCTCTCTTCGGTCGTCAATATCCTTGCTATTGATTTGAAACTATGAGGACCATTGCAGCATTATTTAGCTATGAAGGCTCTTGGAGACTCAACCATTCAGCCATTCAACCATTCAACCCTTCAGCCCTTCAGCTATTCAGCCCCTTCATCAATGGATGAAGGCTATATTTATAGAGGAGAGGAGGAGGTTGGGATCCCTACAATATTGGAAGGGAGGCCTTATCCCTTGGGAGGTTCCCCATAAGGTGGAAACAAGAGACCAAAGGAGGAAGGCCGTGGTTATTCAGTCGAAACCACTCCTCATGACTCATCCACGAAGTTGTTGTAATCAAAACTTCGCCTCTTTTTTTAAAAAAAAATCCATAAGCAGATTGGCGCGGGTGCTCAACTGGGACAGAGCACCAATTGGTGTAGGCTCAGTGTTAATTTTCCTCATTGGCGCGAGGACATAACAGGCTACTAATGCCAAGGAAAAAACAGGTGTTTTTAGGGGTTTTCTCAGGAAATGATCAACAGACGGAATGTTGTCCTCATGGCAAGGGATGCAATGATGGTATTTGCAAGGCATGATATTGCTTATTGGTCACAGAAAAAACCCTCCAATTGGCGAGATGGGGATTGTAGGGACGGTGACAAATTACTGTGTAACAGATGCCCCCTAAAGCATGAGGCCCGAAAGAGAGAGAGGGGTGAAATGCTTTACGAGAACGTGTCCAACTGAAAACACTGTCGTCAGAAAACCTGCGTAGAGAAGTAAATCTGATATATCAAATACATGATATATGTGGTATGCGCTCAACCATCCATAACAGAGTATACAATAATCAAGATCCAAGGCATGGACGTAGCCATCCAATGAGGATTGATAAATAGACTCAGGTATGGTCGTAGCCATCCAGTGAATGAGTCATGTAACCAATCATAATAATCCACAAAATCACAGCTTGGATTCTAACAGACAAAATCCAGGGTCTTGCGCTCCATCTCGACCCGATCAAAGTACAAGTTCAAGCATGCGAATAAGTGAGTTGAAGTCGAACATGCAAGAACATTGCCTGATTACCAGCCAATGATGAAAGCTATTAACAGACACGAGAGGTACCACTAATAATGAAAATGGCCCTCAAGGTACTATAGGTACAGTCTACGACATGTGAATCAGTGAGCTGGCGTCGAACACGCGTAGAATCACTCAATCGGAGGCCAATGATGAAAACCTCACGTCGAACGTGAAGAACCTGCCATTGAGGCATGCAGGTTCCAGGGTACCAGAAGGGAGTCTCTAGATCAGCTTCCTGGATAATGAGCTAAATTTGACATGAAGTGACCTTGATCGAAGGTGGGCCATAATGTTTCCCACATCATCGACATGAGACAGAGGAACATAATGTCTTTGTGAATCAGGATCAAATGAGAATCAGAGGAAGGTTGAGACTTTTGCAGAGGTCAACTTCTCTTGAACATCTTGGCGGCACGATGGTGGATTTGGCAGTATTTGACATCAACAGATCAGGGGTCATGATGACGAGGCAAAGAGCAGATGAGAGGTCAAAAGGGATTACCCAAACCCACAGAGGCAAGTGGAAAACGATATGAGATGTCCCCAACCTGACACAAATGCAGACAAGTGCCATGTTCAAGAGCGACATACTATCGACATGACGATGATACTGGTTCCATTTTCCCCACCATTTCTGGCGAGTACCTCTTTATTTTTACACAAGCTTGAAGAGGATACCATATTCTTGTCATACAAGTCCGTCCTAGTACATTTAACGAGCCCTAGGAAGGAGAAACTCGAGTATCATCATTACGACTGAATCCGATGTCATCAGGATTTAACGAGTCTGACAAAGGGAGATCTCAGCGTCTTTTCATATTTAGAAAGTTTGAAAAGACAACATAAAAGTAAACTCCAACAGTTCCTTTTTTTAAATAGTTCCTTAGATCCGAAAAGGTAGAAAACTATGTATGAGAAAACCTCCTAGTCGCGATAGGCTAGGGTATTCCTTTTTCACAAATAATCCATCCCAGCCCGAAAAAGGGGTAAACGTATACTGGGTAGATTTCGTTTCGCAACCATTTTAACGAGATCAAAACGAAAAGCGACTCGACAATCTTTTCATGTTTAAAGAGTCAGAAAAGAGCTGAAAGTTGAATCCTCCTGGAGGAACGAGTGGTATAAAGGGTAGCAACTGGTTCCGGTAATGGTGGAACTGCTCAGAACAAGTAAAGGTTAAGAGGTTGGCTAACAAGACCACTCATCGCAGCAGTTCCTCAGAAACAGGTACAACAACCAAGTGACGGCATATGATCGGCCAAGAAGATAGTGATGATGGAGTGAGAAAACCAAGGCTCATCTGGAAAAACAGGCTGATAAAATGACAATCACAAGAGGTAGAATGGGAATGATTTCATTTTTACACAAGCTTGAAATTAGGAAACTCTGCTTGAAGTTGGTTTCATTTTTACACAAGCTTGAAACAAAGATAAACTATGCTTGAAACCGGTTTCATTTTTGCACAAGCTTGAAACGGAAACAAACTATGCTTGAAAAAGTAAGCATGCCCCCAGCATGGTGACACAATTCGAGGTACATGCCCCCAAGCTTCAGTCTATATGAGAGGCAGATGGAGTGAAGGTTCAAATTATGAGATCAAGAGAAAGACTTGACTCGTATTTTACGAGAACTTATCAAAGACTCGAATTGAACGGGAAAGTGTTTCATTGTTTTAACGAGGTTGATACACGATAGGAACTTTCACCAGGGACACCTTGTTTTTCATGGTTTAGAACTTGACACAGAAAACGAACTATGCTAACTGTGCTCGATGACCTTGTCATAATGAACAAGAAGTCATCACTTCCAAGAGTTCCACTCCCGATGGAAGGAAAACATCTTGGAAGTAAGGACCCAATGCCCCCAGCACCCTATGCGCAACGGAACTATCACTGAGTACAGGCACAGGGTAGGTAGCCACATAGTTGACCTGCGGTGGGGCAGATACAACGGGGGGATAAAAGCCAGGAAGGGATGATGGTGGGCCAGCTCCCACATTAGGACCAAAGAAGGAAAGCTGATCAATGGTCACGATCCGTCCTTCATGCGGAAAATAGACCACACGAAAAAGGGAGGAGACAAGTGCTCCCATGGCATAGGTGTAATCGCACCCCAAGAGCAGATTGAAATCCAAGGGGCCTGGAACAACCATCAGGTCCATATGGACGGTTTTACCTCCAAAAGTAACATGTAACCTTGGAAGGATCCCTAACGGTTGACTAGTTCTTCTGTTAAATGCCAACATATTTTGTGTAACAGGCGCAAGCGGTGATGAACCGAAAGCATGCCAAGTAGTTGAGGATAAAATGCGCAGGACGCACCTTCATCATAATGGTCTTTGGGTGAAAAAAACCAAGGCACTATAGTTATCTCGAAAGGCACATAAGACGGAGAGCGATATCCCGAAATCGATTCCAATCAAAGAAGCGACAAAACTACTCGGAGGGGCTACAAGTCCGTACTAGTGCTTTCTAAAGCCAAGAGGCGAACGACAACTACTAGGTTTAATGACGCCGGAACACGTCTCTAGCCTAGACCTCTAAATATTTCGTTAATGTTTCAATGCTGCCTTAGTGTAAATTGAATATATTTTAATGTTTATCTTCAATTATGTTTCAGTTTTCAGGTCCTAGCGAGTGTTATGTTCTCAAAATCTCCTAAATTCACACTACATGCCACAGTATATCATTTCATTCGATGAGGGGATTTACCTCTACAAAAAATTGGCGACTCCGCTGGGGACAGAGGTGATCCCTACTAGCCCAGATCGGGTCTAGCAACAATCGTATCACGCTAAGGTGCAAGTTCCTAATTGCAATAAACCAACTTGCGATGAAGGCCTACCTCAAGTCCAACGCTGTTGTTTGTAGGGAAGATGGCGCTCCTGTTTCCTTGCTCGAGCAGATCACAATCCTCTCGCTCGCCGCGATCGAACACCTGTACACACAAGAAACACGGCAAACACAAGCGTAAAACCCAATATATGCAATTATGTATTAGTCAGAGAAGACACAACTCATGATCATAATGAACAATACGAGTGGAACCATAACCAAAGTCACTTATCATTAATTCATACAAAAGAAAATACAACCAGGCTCTGACGCTGAACCTTCCTTCGGCGGGTTGTCAGCGGAATACATCTCAGTAAAGCTTTTCAGGAATGGGGACAAGCCTCTCTCTTCGGTCGTCAATCTCCTTGCTATTGATTTGGCACTATGAGGACCATTGCAACATTCTTTAGGCTATGAAGGCTCTTGGAGACTCAACCATTCAGCCATTCAGCCCCTTCAACAATGGATGAAGGCTATATTTATAGAGGAAAGGAGGAGGTTGGGATCCCTACAATATTGGAAGCGAGGCCTTATCCCTTGGGAGGTTCCCCATAAGGTGGAAACAAGAGACCAAAGGAGGAAGGCCGTGGTTATTCAGTCGAAACCACTCCTCATGACTCATCCACGAAGTTGTTGTAATCAAAAATTCGCCTCTTTTTTAAAAAAAATTTCCATAAGCGAGATTAGCATGGGTGCTCAGGCGGGACGAGCACCAATTGGCGCGGAACTCAGTGTTAATTTTCCTCATTGGCGTGAGGACATAACGGAGCTACGGCGCCCGAGGAAAAAACAAGTGTTTTTAGGGGTCTACTCGAGGAAATGATCGAGAAGGAATGTTGTCCTCATGGCAAGGGATGTGTTGTGGTAAAACACAACCCCCCCATTTTTGACTTGTTCACTTCAAATAATGGGACCCTTTTTATAAATTTTTGGCTAAACACCTTTTAGGATTTTATTTTAATGATTATCCTACGCTTTTGTTAATTTTTAATTTTCTTTGGATTTTTGTTTTGATTGAATCGATTTTTTATAAGCCTCCCATTGACGCTTGTTTCGCCTCATTTAGTCAACTGGTTTAAAAATGGTACTCCTTTGAAGTACTATCATTTTTCTAGTCGGGGTTAAAAATGCTATTTTTTTTTTATTCTTTTTCGGATTGGCTATAGCTTAGAAAATTTCATAGCTAAAATAAACATCATTAAAATAAAACCAAAATAAAATTAAAAAAAATAAAAATAAAATAATAATAATAATAATTATTATTACATCATCGGATCCGTCGCAGATCGCAGATCGCAAATTTCAGATTCGTCGCAGATCGCAGATTGCAAATTTCAGATTTGTCGCAGATCGCAGATCGCAAATTTCGCATTCGGCCGCAGATCGCGATCATAAAATTTTATCCATCACAGCACGAACACAAGATCGCAATTTTGCAATTTCGATCCACGTAATTTTTTAGAACATGCATATTTAAAAACCCATCCAAGGTTTCTAAGTATGCGACATGTTAAATTTTTTTTTTAATATAAAGTTTTTGTTTCACCTCATCGCCACTCCTCACCTCACACTCCACTCACCATATCCCTCCATAATCTCACGTGGATGAATTAATGGGTTTAGATTGATTTCAATGGTTTGTTTTATGGGTTTTAGGTTTGGATTGATTCCAATGGTTTGTAAATTAATTTTTATATTTTTATATTATAATAATTATATTATAATTATAATGTTTATTATAATTTTAATATAATTTTAATTATAATATTAATCATATTTAAATTAACTTTTTCAAATCGTTTAGATATTAATTTAATTTTGTAACTTAATTAATTTCTAAATTAGATGATAATAAATTAGAATTAATTGTATATATTAGTTAGTTAATAATTAATTTAGAATTAATTATTAGATAAATAGAATCCAATTTAGGATTAAATTTCTAATTAAAAATTCTGATTTTTAGCCCAGCAAACAGAATTTCCAGATTTATGCCAGATTTGACTCATCAACTTTGGAGGCTCATAGAATGAGTTTTACTTGGCCAAATGAGGCCTAGGACGGCTCATTGGAAAGATAAAATCAAGGAGAACATTTCTGAGGAGGTTCCACTAATAGATTTGGTCATTAATTGGGTCAAAAATCATGCAGAAAATCAAGCTCCGAATTTCTAAAGCAAAATCAATTTTCTGATTTATTTTCTGCATTTTCATTTGTCCAAGTCTCTTCTAATTGTAGATTCGCTCATCAATGATATATTTGGCCAATTAAACTATCTTAAACATCAATAGAGAGCTTATATTTTATTTTCAATGATTTATTTAAATTAAATTTGATTGGATTTGTTTTAATGCCAGAAATGGTATTTTGATTTTATTGTTACATTTTAATTCATTTTGATTTCTTTTTGCAGGAAAACAGTAGAAGATATATGGAGAAAAAGACTTCAATCAATGAGAATGCTCCAGCAATTAAAAGATTGGAATTTTTGAGCAAATAAAAGTGATTGGGCAGATTTTCTTCAACAAACTTTCATCTCAAGAATTCCTTTGCAAATATTATAAATAGCAGATTGCATAATAGAATAAAGGCTGCTCTCCTCTGCAATTCTAGAATTCTAAAAGCATTTTTGTAATAGGGATTTAGAGTTGTAGATGGGGAGGAGAGAAAATTTCAGATCTGAACATTAATGAGGGTTTATTCTTTATATCTTGAATTATGCATGATGGGCAGAGTTTGCATTTCTGCAGCTCTAGTCTTGAAAGTAGAAATTCAAGTAATGTAAAGTATTGTTAGAGACCAGGATCAGAGAAGCAGATTCAATTAACTGGTATTTTTGGCATTTCTGTATCAAATACCAGTTTCATTTTTATTTTAATAAAATTGTTGTTTCATTTTATTCATGTTTATGCATTTTTGTTGATATGGATAATTTGTCTCAAATTGTTATGTATCTCTGTTCTTATGGATTTAACTCTGATTTCTGAGTAACGATTTGCTCAGAAATCTGTCTTACAAAACTGATTTTTTAAATAATAATATGTTGTGAATTTCTTCCACATATTATTGTTTAATTATTGGCTTGATTGATTTGATAATCAATATCATTTTTGTGAATTTCTTCCGAAGTGTTGTTGATTTATTATTTCAGTCAAATGGTCTCAATAGAATATGTTTTGGTACTCACAAATGTGAGTTAAATTGAATTTCTTCGTTAGCTTGACATTAATTTAAAGCCAGACATATTTTAATCCTCATTACTTAATTATCTTGCTCTTAGTTGGGATAGATTTATATCTACCTAATTGAGATAGGATTTAGATTAGTTTCTTTTGCTTGCATTATAGAATAAGTTTGCATTTAGATTAATTTCTACATTCTTTTAAGTCCTCTTCTCGAAGAGGAAAAATCTTAGTTGTGGTTTGGCTGAACCCAAATCAGCTTAAGGGTCATTCTCTTGCCTGATCAGCAAGAAGAATTGATCTGATATCCCTGTCTATTGGTATTTAAGGAAACATCATAAACCAATAGCGATAGGGAAGAGGTAACTGGACCTAGTTAAACCAGTCGGAGCCGCTATCATAAACGGAAAAGGAGCTGTATTAAGGTCCGGACCGGGTGGTTATCCCCCAATGTTGTAGCAGCGATTTTCGAGGCTTCAACATTTTTGGCACTAGAAGGAGGGCCTGAAACTTGTTGTCTGTTGGAGCCTTTTCAATTTTAACATTTTATTTAATCACGATGGCTCCTCTTAAACTTCCAATTTGGAGTTGTATCCATGGACGTGCATCTTCCAATACTCCACCCGAAGTGGTAAGACTCTTGTCTCAGGTAAAATTCAATGGTAAGAAAAATTTTTCTGCCTTTAATCATGTCCTTCAATTTATTCAAAATGTTTCAAATTATGATTTTCAAGGAATTGATGAAGGCATTTTATGCAGAATTTTTACTCTCACATTTGCGGCAAAAGCCAGAAACTGGTGTAGAACTCTTCCGGTTGCCTCAATTCACAGCTGGGATCAATTTGTTACAAGTTTTATTTTTAAATTTGACCCGCTATGATTATGATCAGGTATGTGATGAAATTGAATATCTACGAAATGAAAATGAGTCTGTTAGAGATTTTAATATTCGACTTCATTTGAATTGTTTAAAATTTAATGTCAAAGATGAACCCATGAAAGAAAAATCACTAGATTGGTTTGAACATAATTATTCTCTTCCTCCTATTACCGATCCATATGAAATTAGTTCAAGCTTTGTTCCATCCCCTTCCAATATAAATGAGAATTCCAATTTGGGTGTGCAAATAAATTGTGATGAAGAGGTTTCACAAAGCTTGGAAAATATTTCTAATCAAATGCAAGAAGACAACAACAGCAATTTTGGAGAAAGACCTGCATTGGAATCTGAAAGTTTCTCTGCATTAAATTCAGAAAATCAGATTGCAAATCAGCAAGTGCAAGCAACAATCAAAGTAAATAATAGCATGCAAACTGTTGTACAAATTTCTGAATCTTTTCATGATGAGCAAATGCTGAAATCAGAGCAGCAAAGCAATCTTCTTCAAAAAAGCATGAGTACGCAAAGGAATAATTTAGAATCTGAAATTTACAATGATCATAATGCACAAGAGTTCTCAAACCGAGACATTTTTAAATGCATTATTTCAGATTCACATTTTTCCCTTTATCCTGATATTTTTAATGATGGTAATTTTTCTCCTCTTGGTGTTAATGATATTTCAGAAAATACAGAGGCTGATCTAAATGAATTACCATTAAGTTTTTATCAAGATAGAGAAGCAATTAATGATCATTCTTTTGCCATTAATGAACATGAAATTCTTGTTCCTCCTTGTTTCGATATATTGGATGAGATTGAAGGGAATTCTAAAGAATCTTGTGAAGTCATTTATGATAATTACTCTGACATAGAAGATGTTGATTTCTATTTTTCTCAAGAGAATTCTCATAAGAAAATTCAAATAACATCTGGGAATGAGGAACATTTCAATTTAGAAATTATTTCAACTAATCCTCATTTTAAAGCAGATAATCATCTTCATGATTTCACTATTCAAGAAAATATTCCAATTTATGATTCATATCATAATCAAGCTTTCATTCCTGTTCATAATCATAAATCTCTTTCTAATTCACAAGTTGGAATTCGAAATTACTCAAATTCCATAATTCTGGCCAATCCTTGTGAAAAAGAAATTATTTCAAAACAATCCCAATTGTGTTGTAACATTAGTTGTAACAATAGTGATTTCATTTTATTTTTGTTTCCTCAATTATTTTGTATTAAATCAGATTTATTTTTAGATTTTATTTTTCAGATTTTTGATACATTACGCTGGCATATTGAGCACTTTATTATCAAACATTCAATTGATACATTGCCCTGTTGGAAAATTGAAGTTTTATATTATAATCAAAAGCATCAAAAGCTATTTCAATTTCAATTTCAATCAATGCTAATGTTTTATCAAAAGCTTCTATCTTCTCAAAGGCAATATCAACAAGAAAATGTATTTTTAGAAGTCTGCCAGCAATCCAATTTAATTAATAATTTTCCATTTCATTTGAAAGATTTCCATCCATTTTTCATTAATTCATTTGAAAAATATTTGGAAATTTTTCCTTCATGGAAGATTGTCAATAGCTTAACATGTACACATAACACTAACAGTTTCTTCCAGGCCTTTGAATCTAAAAGCTCACATCTACAATCTGGACTGTTATCTCTTTCTTTGAACATTTCCCAATTATTAATAGAAATCCATCCATATTTCTATGATCCAATTGGTATTCAATTGGAAAGAAAATTTTATGAGAAGGAGATTTTAGATAAGCTTCTAACAATAGTTGTACATTCTGATTTCAGGTTTAATTTTCTTAGTTCAATTAGATTTGTATTTTTATTACTAACATTTGAATTGTACATACATGCAGGGATTAAAATGAGAAAATGGTTACACTGGAAATATGACTATACCTAGTCATTTTTCAAGTATATGGTTAGAATAGGAGTAGAGTTAATGTAGTTAATTTATTTTCAATAGTTCTGTAGATTAAAAATAAAACAAAGCAATCAACCATTTTCATACATGTTCAGTGAAAACATTTTCTCCAAATCAGAAAATTTTAATTCTTGCTTTCATTTTTAAATTTCTTACAGCAATACCTTTACTCTGTCTATTTTGAATAAAGTCTTGATTAAATTCAATTAAGGTTGCACTTGGCATCAATCGCCTCAAAGCCACTTTTCTTAATTTCAGGATTTCCTTCTAAGATTTTCTTTTGAAATTTATATGATAAAGGTTTTGAGGATATAAAAGCTTCATGATCTCATTATCCCATGAAATGTATGACTGTCTATGATAAGCTTAATTCTGACTCAATCATTATTAGTCAGTCTAACCTTTCGTGGTAATCATATGAAGTTCATACTATCTTCCTCGAAATTTGTTAAGCCGACTTTTAGGATGTCCATTTTGCTGTGTGCACACATTCAAATCTGTTTTGACATTTTTCTACAATTAGTGGCTTTATCCCATTCAAACCTTTAGTTTATTATTTGATGTTGCAATATGCATCATATTCATTTACTAAAGGCATTATTGAACAGTCACTATAACAATACAGATTTTTCTCAAGTTAATTCGGAATGTGCAGAGGTAATAAATTGTTGTTGCAATTAAAAAAGGAAGCATAGTTTCATATTTATTTCTGGTAAATTTTATATTTCCTGAACATGAATAAACATATCTTATTTAGGCTGATTGCTCACTTCGATTTAGAATAAATAATGAGATGATTTTGAACAAAGTCAAAATTTTGATAAATCGAAGGAATAATTTGAAGATTCATGAGGTAAAATCTACAGACAATTTTCTTCCAGGTATGCATTTACAAGTTCATTTTCATCTATTATTAGTTTATCTTTTCTTTAGTTTATTTTTGATTCTTTTTCTGTTTAATTGCAGGTTTTCATTTGTTTTCAAAACTTGAAGTAAGCAGAAAACTCATTTCAAATTTGCAATAGGTTTCAGGGAAATTTTATTTTGAGAATTTTATCATTTTTAACTTTGCTTTCAACCATCAGAAAACCCAATTGAAATTTCAAGCAATATTATAGGATTCAACGTGATTTTCATATTGCTGATACTTCAGTGAAAATGTTTGCAATATTCTCAGCCTGCTCATCTTCGTCAATCATTTCATTCCGATATCACATCATCCACTTCACAACCATTTGTAGCGAAATGTTTCATCGGAAGTAGCTCTTAGTAGTTTTGATAACAAATGGTTCATAAAAGATCTCCGATGTATTACTTCACTCATATGCCATATCGCATTTCGCATATCAGAGGTTTGCGGTTAAGTATACTTCCATTATCATGAATCGTCAATCTCCGATAAACGACTTTACCATATTGCGATGACCACATAATTTCGGACCCGATATGAAATTCAAATCAAGTTTATAAAATATCGCGTCCATTCAATCGCAAATAATGGTAGGAGCGTAACTTTAAAAGGGTCGATGTCTCAGATCCGATATGTTATTAAATTTTCATCATAAATTTATCGGGTCCACTCTTCATCGCATATCGGCATATCAAGAAATGTTACATCATGTGCTTATGATCGCCGATTAGCATTGCCAATTAGAAATCGCCGATATCGCAATCGCTTCATCGCATTTTTAATTATTTTCACATCACAATTCAGAATCTGCAATGTGCGATGTGCAATATGGGAAACACAATGTCAATATTCCCCGATCCCCAATATAATATATCTTTAATGATGTGATCGCTTCATTTCATTGCACATGTCCTCATTACATGTTTTCATATCGGAAATTTTCCATTGCAATATCTGATGTGATAGCTTTCAATGCATGCCTCTGAGCCATTAACATTTAATCAATATATGGCATAGCAACAAAGGTGAAGTCTTGCAAATTAAAATTAAAGCATGGTGAAGAAACATGTGATGTGATCATCCAATACGGCGATGTGTTATTTTAAAAGCGAGCTTGGATAACCACTATGGTAATAAAGCTGTTAATGACAAATTTGCAGCATATTCAAATCATTTTGATTTCTCATATATTTCAATTTTAAATATATAATTCCATAATTAAAAATAAATTCAAGACCTCTCTGTCTTCACATTTAAATTTTATTATCTTGGATGTGGTCTTGATTCTGGAAAATTTATAAAATCATGGAGTTTATATGAAATTTATAATATTTTGAGAAACAATCATTACTGCAAATTTTCATTCTCATTTCTGATGCATTTGTTTTCCCTCGAACATTAAGCATTCCATTTTTTTATTTTACTGCTTGCTTTAGTTTAGATAAAATAAATAATGATTTTGGGTTATAGGATTTTGGTTAGTTTGACTTCTTCATGTTTTTAATGTTAATTGAAATAAGAAGTTAGCTAGTTTGGAGAAACTGATACCTTTCAGGTAAGATCAAAAGCAATCATCCAATGGTAAGATTCATGTACCCACTTTCATTTATTTCCATTTCGTTACTTTAGTTTCAGTTTTGTTTTTCTGATATATAAATCTGTTTTGCAGCTCTTCATAAAAGCTTCCAATCCTCTGCCAGATCATATTTTCGAAGTCCATACTCTTCTCCTGGCTTAATTTCAAGAAGCAACGATAATCCTCGTTGAAACAGCTACGCTAGGAAGTTTCTGAACCTTTAATCTGTTTCTTTAAGCATTCCTTTTTATTAGAAAATGATTAAGATGATGCTTGGAAACAAAAAGATTGATATCAGACAAAAAGTATTCATTGTGGCTGAATTTTATCGTCATTGCTATCTAAAAAGCCTAAAACACTACAACCCTGCAAGGTATGATTTTTCTAAATCTCTACATAAGAAGGATTGATTACACGATTATTTCTTTCTTCATATTGTTGAGACATTGTTATAAACATTCTTGTTTGAGTTTATCTTGTGAAACTTGAATTTTCCTTTCCACTTTTAAATTTCTTCATTTTTATTTTTGTTCGTTAGTTTCTTTCTTATTTTAGAATAAGAATTCTTTTCCTTTGATTCTCAGTTTTGATTTTGGTGACTTTGCCATGATTTATATGGAAGGCCTTCTTGTTACCTAACTATGGTCAGCATACATGGAGAAAAATTGTTAATAGTCATCTATTAACTTTTTCTTAAATCTCTTAGTAAAGTTTGATTTTCTTATTATAAAGGTAGACATACTTAGGGAAGAGATTACCAATTTAGAGAAGTTGACAAAGTATCATAAAATCTGGAGAAATTTCTTTTTCATCAAAATTGTAATCATTTTGAGATTTCAATATTTTATTAAGATCTTTCAAAGTTCTATTATCAGTCAAGAAAATTTATTTTTAACCAAGTAAATACACTTTACAGCAAAGCACCTTTTAACTCTAAAATTGTCATTCTTAACTCTTAAGGAGTCAATGATTCTCCCTGTCCCAAAGAGTCTTATTTTTCTAGAGTATAATCCAGAGATATATTTAAACTTAAAAGATAAGAGGTCTCATCATGAGTCTGCTTACCATGATCATAGGGGAAAAATAGGCTGACATTACCAACGCTGCTAAACAAACCAGGGTAATGGCTTATGATTGCAAACAATTATAAGACAAGAAGTCTCATCACGAGCCAGCTTGTTCAGTTTAATTATAACCAGTGAATGGCATTGTCAACTATCTGGCTACCAAACCAGGATAATGACTTTTAAGATTTATAATAATAATTTAAATAATAATAATAATAATAATAATACAAATGGATTTATCTCTAGGTCAATAATTCTTAAAGAGATGGGATTCTGAATCATTGGTGATTAAAAGGTAACCCTGTCGAGACTATAGATGTTTGCTGGCAACAGTGGCTCTACCTGTGACAAATGAGTATATTTTAAAAAAGCTAAGCTGTAAAGTGACCCCTGCTTTATCTCTACAACTAATTAAGGACTGATATAGAGTTTTGAAATATTTTAATTTATGAGGAATTTTAAGAAAAATTATAGTTAGATGATTCTTGCTTTTATTCAGACTAATGAACCTAGTCAAGCATTTTAAGCATAATTCTCTTTTCTTTAATTATTTTTACTTGAATTTTAGGAAAATCTCATTCATATCAAACAGAGATAACTGGTTCTTCTCCCGTGTGTCGCCATTGTTGTGGTAAAACACAACCCCCCCCCCCATTTTTGACTTGTTCACTTCAAATAATGGGGACCATTTTTATAAATTTTTGGCTAAGCACCTTTTAGGATTTTATTTTAATGATTATCCTACGCTTTTGTTAATTTTTCATTTTCTTTGGATTCTTGTTTTGATTGAATCGATTTTTTATAAGCCTCCCATTGACTCTTGTTTCGCCTCATTTGGTCAACTGGTTTAAAAATGGTACTCCTTTGAAGTACCATCATTTTTCTAGTCTGGGTTAAAAATGCTATTTTTTTATTCTTTTTCGGAGTGGCTGTAGTTTAGAAAATTCATAGCTAAACTAAACATCATTAAAATAAAACCAAAATAAAAATTTAAAAAAATTTAAAAAAAATAAATAAATAAAAACAATTATTACATCATCAGATCCATAGCAGATCGCAGATCGCAAATTTCAGATTCGTCGCAGATCGCAGATCACAAATTTCAGATTCGTCGCAGATCGCAGATCGCAAATTTCAGATTCATCGCAAATCACAGATCGCAAATTTCAGATCCATCGCAGATCGCAAATCGCAAATTCGAATCCGTCGCAGATCGCAGATCGCAAATTTCAGATTCATCACAGATCGCAGATCGCAAATTTCGGATCCATCGCATATCGCAAATCGCAAATTTCGGATCCATCGCAAATCGCAAGATCGCAAATTTCGGATCCATCGCAGATCACAAGATCGCAATTTCGCAATTTCGGATCCATCGCAATTTTTAGAACATGCACATTTAAAAAACCCCGATCCAAGGTTCTTGCGATATGCGATGTGTTAATTTTTTTTTTAATATAAAGTTTTTGTTTCACCTCACGTCACCCTCACCTCACACTCCACTCACCATATCCTTCCACAAACTTACATGGATGAATTAATGAGTTTTGATTGATTTCAATGGTTTGTTTTATGAATTTTGGGTTTGGATTGATTCCAATGGTTTGTAAATTAATTTTTATATTTTTATATTATAATAATTATATTATAATTATAATGTTTATTATAATTTTAATATAATTTTAATTATAATATTAAATTAACTTTTTAAAATCATTCGTATATTAATTTAATTTTGTAACTAAATTAATTTCTAAATTAGATGATAATTAATTAAAATTAATTGTATATATTAGTTAGTTAATAATTAATTTAGAATTAATTATTAGATAATTAGAATCTAATTTAGGATTAAATTTCTAATTAAAAATTATGATTTTTAGCCCAGCAACAGAATTTCCAGATTTATGCCAGATTTGACTCATCAACTTTGGAAGCTCATAGAATGAGTTTTACTTGGCCAAATGAGGCCTAGGACGGCTCATTGGAAAGATAAAATCAAGGAGAACATTTCTGAGGAGGTTCCAATAATAGACTTGGTCATTAATTGGGTCAAAAAATCATGCATAAAATCAAGCTCCAAATTTCTAAAGCAAAATAAATTTTTTGATTTATTTTCTACATTTTCATTTGTCCAAGCCTCTTCTAATTGTAGATTCACTCATCAATGATATATTTGGCCAATTAAACTATCCTAGGCATCAATAGAGAGCTTATATTTTATTTTCAATGATTTATTTAAATTAAATTTGATTGGATTTATTTTAATGCCAGAAATGGTATTTTGATTTTATTGTTACATTTTAATTCATTTTGATTTCTTTTTGCAGGAAAACAGTAGAAGATATATGGAGAAAAAGACTTCAATCAATGAGAATGCTCCAGCAATTAAAAGATTGGAATTTTTGAGCAAATAAAAGTGATTGGGCAGATTTTCTTCAACAAACTTTCATCTCAAGAATTCCTTTGCAAATATTATAAATAGCAGATTGCATAATAGAATAAAGGCTGCTCTCCTCTGCAATTCTAGAATTCTAAAAGCATTTTTGTAATAGGGATTTAGAGTTGTAGATGGGGAGGAGAGAAAATTTCAGATCTGAACATTAATGAGGGTTTATTCTTTATATCTTGAATTATGCATGATGGGCAGAGTTTGCATTTCTGCAGCTCTAGTCTTGAAAGTAGAAATTCAAGTAATGTAAAGTATTGTTAGAGACCAGGATCAGAGAAGCAGATTCAATTAACTGGTATTTTTGGCATTTCTGTATCAAATACCAGTTTCATTTTTATTTTAATAAAATTGTTGTTTCATTTTATTCATGTTTATGCATTTTTGTTGATATGGATAATTTGTCTCAAATTGTTATGTATCTCTGTTCTTATGGATTTAACTCTGATTTCTGAGTAACGATTTGCTCAGAAATCTGTCTTACAAAACTGATTTTTTAAATAATAATATGTTGTGAATTTCTTCCACATATTATTGTTTAATTATTGGCTTGATTGATTTGATAATCAATATCATTTTTGTGAATTTCTTCCGAAGTGTTGTTGATTTATTATTTCAGTCAAATGGTCTCAATAGAATATGTTTTGGTACTCACAAATGTGAGTTAAATTGAATTTCTTCGTTAGCTTGACATTAATTTAAAGCCAGACATATTTTAATCCTCATTACTTAATTATCTTGCTCTTAGTTGGGATAGATTTATATCTACCTAATTGAGATAGGATTTAGATTAGTTTCTTTTGCTTGCATTATAGAATAAGTTTGCATTTAGATTAATTTCTACATTCTTTTAAGTCCTCTTCTCGAAGAGGAAAAATCTTAGTTGTGGTTTGGCTGAACCCAAATCAGCTTAAGGGTCATTCTCTTGCCTGATCAGCAAGAAGAATTGATCTGATATCCCTGTCTATTGGTATTTAAGGAAACATCATAAACCAATATAAAAATAAAGGAAGAATAGCCCAAATGATTAAACAGTCCAAGAGGCCACTATCATGAAGGAGTTGTAACAAGGTGGGACCGAGTGGTTATCCCAATGTTGTAACGGCGATTTTAGAGCCTCAACGGAAAAGGATGTATCTTGAAAAACACGGAGAATCATTTTCAACAGGAAGGTCAATAAGGTCAAAGGAACCTTTGGAGATTTTCCATTCAGATTTATGTGGACCAATGCATACACCATCAATTGGGGGCAGCTATTATATTTTGACCTTCATAGATCATTACACAAGGAAGACATGGGTATACTTCCTAAAATAGAAAATTGAAGTGGTTGAGTGCTTTCGTTAATACAAATCTCTTGTTGAGAAGAAAAGTGGACACTACATCAAAGTGTTGAGGACTGATAGAGGTGGGGAATACATCTCAAGTGACTTCCTACAGTTTTGCAGGGAGCATGGAATTCACAAGAAATTTACAACAAGGTATACACCTCAACAAAATGGTGTCACAGAAAGGAAGAATAGGACCATTATGGAAATGGCAAGGACTATGTTGAAGGAAAAGAATTTTCCAAATGATTATTGGGCTGAAGTTGTCACTTGTGCAACACCTATCATTAATAGGTGTCCAACCATGAGTGTCAAGAACATAGTTCCTAAAGAGGCATGGAGTGGAAGAAAACATAGTGTCACTCACATGAGAGTGTTTGGCTATGTGGCATATGCACATGTCATGGATGAGTTGAGGAATAATTTAGACAGCAAGGGGAAGAAATGTATATTTGTTGGATACAGTGATAAATCCAAGACATACAAGCTCTACAATCCATCAACCAAGAAATTCATAATCAACATATATGTTCAGCTCATAGAAGAGGAAGCATGGGATGGAATTTTAGGGAAGAAAGTCAATGTCAAATCATGTACACCACATGAAGACAAAGAGGAATTGATCACAACAAGTAATTCCTCAACAGTGACTCCTGCTTCACCTACACAAGCTCAACAAAGCAGTCAACATGTGACATTGTTAACAAATAATAGGAAAACGTTGCGCAACCAAGCAAGTGATTCTCCAAGAACACTACAAATATCTGCAACGCCATCTACTTCAAGTGCAACACCAAGTGGCATATCAAGCCCATATTCTGCAAGCATAAGAAGACCAAAATTCAGAAATTTAAGTGAAATTTATGATCAAAATGAAGTTGATAGTAGCGTTGGTCTGAATTCCTTATTTACATTATTTTTTCATGTAGATGACCCAATCCACTTTGAGGATGCATTCAAACAAGAAAAATGGGTTGCAGAAATGGATGAATAAATAGGAGCAATAGAAAACAATGACACATGGGAGTTAGTGAATCTTTCGCAATGAAAAGAATTCATTGGAGTGAAGTGGGTCTATAAGACCAAGAGAAACTTTGAAGGAAAGATTGAAAGACATAAAGCAAGGTTAGTTGTCAAAGGATACAAGTAGAAGAATGGAAGAGATTATGCAGAGACATTTGCGCTAGTCGCGAGGATGAAGAGTGTGCATACAATGTTGTCAATTTCCACACAACGTAAATGGAAAGTGTATCAAATGGATGTAAAATTAATGTTATTGAATGGAGTGCTGAAAGAGGAGGTATATGTTGTGCAACCTCCTAGCTATGAGGTAGAAGGACAAGAAGACAAAGTGTATAGGTTGCGAAATATCTTTATGGGCATGTCTTCAGCAGACTCAGTCTGATTTGCCACAACATTGGGGGAAAACCACCCGGTCTGGACCTTAGAGCAAGTTTTTGGTGTGGTGGCTCTGACTGGGGATAAAGGGATCAGTTTCCCAATAAGGATGATTTTTGGGTGTGTTTTGTTTATATAACATGCAATGGGAAATGATTTTAATCTATCACATGCATTTATCTAACACTTATATATTCTACTATATACCCAGGGTGTTTCTTCCTTTATGCGATCTAAAGAGATATCCTCCAACTATTAGTAATGAAGATTATTTAATAGTTGAAAGAGATGAAAATTTTGTAAAGATGATTCTTTTAACAAAATAGTTTGATTAAAATAATTGTGAAAAGTGTATCGCATTCATATGTGTGATTAGATATCAGATAAGAAATCATAGACAAATATTAGTTCATAAGTGCATTTAACATTTATTTATGATAACAGTTCAAATATATAATACAAGTAAAATATAATTGTCAATATAGAAGGAAAAACTTAAGACAAATGAATGTAAGTACCATATATACGAAGTCCTACTCATATAAAATTACAGTAGATTTTTTGTTCCTATTCACTTTCAAGCAATTTAAAGAGTTCAATAGTGCAACATCAGTTAAACAGCTTCAAATGTCAAAAGATAACAGATCATGTTCCATTAATCCATCAAAGCATTTACAAAATTATAGAAGTGCATTCTTTGCAAATATTTTTAACAAATTTCTGGACCCTTCTCTAAATGCATGAGAAGGGTTTAAATAATAAACTAAAATATGTTTAAAAATACATTATTACATAGAAATATATGAGGTTTCAAACAACCATCCTCGTAACGAGAAAACATCAACTACAATATATAAAATAAAGTAACAATATAACTATGAGTGTTGATCCTCCTTTTGGATTTGATCCCAAAGTTGACAAATATCTAGCATAATTTTAAGATGAGCTGGCTGAAAAATTCTTGATCTGACCTGGCCCTTGAATACTGCATTTCAAAGTGTAAGTTACGACCTTTTTGTTGAATCGGTTAATTATTTCATGGTTTGGTACTAATGATAAGGTTTGATCAAAAAAATTCAATAATTTTCTTAATCAATTTTATTTACTTTTTTAATAATTTCTTCCTGCATTTTTGTCCTTTATTTCCACTGTGCTTCTAACGGATTGATTTCTTAGAGCACTTTAGATGTGGACTCTTTGATAAGCTTAGCTTTCAAAAGATGTTCACAAACATATTCCGTAATTTCCTTTGTTAACCTTGATGCTTTTATTGTTTTTTTGTCTGCTTGTCTTAGTTTTGCTTCCCAATCGTTAAATAAAATTTCCTTGTGAAATTTATCTACCTACGGTAGATCAGCTTCCTTTCTTGAGTCTGATGCTTGTAATTGAATGTATTCATTGATATTCTTCTCGATTTTCTCACACTCAAATTTCATGATAGCCACTTGATGGATCAGGATTTAACTTGAATCATAATAAGAGCTAGTGATTGAAGCTTGTTGGAAAAATACTTCTTGTTGTTGCTTTAGCTTAGCATTCACTTCCAATGCTTCTCTTATGAATTGCTCTACTTATGGCTGGATTTTTAATTTGTTTATTGTTGCTTCTAGTTGTGTTTGATTTTCTATAAGTTGCACCTGATGCTGCAAAGTTAATCTTTCAAAATCTTTTTTAAAATGAGAAATTTTCAATTCCATTTTCCTTCTGGAGTTAGACTTTTCTTGCTCTAACATTCTCTCTATATATTGTATTTTGTCTTCTCTCTTCTTCAATAAAAATTGAACTTCAGTGGCCTTTTCAATAGTGGCGGTAGCATATGCCCCTGAAAATTGTGATAGCTTAGTTAAACGTTCAGTAGGATCAGCTAGAGGATATTTCCATAGAACGTCAACAGATTCATTTGTAAGATTTGAAACTATATCATCGATTCTTGTCCTTTTTCTTCTCTTGACTACAACCTTATGACTAGGACTGTAGAAGACATCCAGTGAAGGAATTTCTTCAATCTGTAAAACTATATGCTCTGTGGGGTAGTTTGGAATGATCTCTTGATCATGATTTTCAGGTACTTGTTGTAGTGGAGTAGCAGTTTACACTAATTTCTGAGAATTCTCTGGCATCTGAAAAATAGTAGATTGATCAGTATTATAATTTGGTTGTGACGTTTGCAGTGCCTTAGAAAATTTTTCCCATTCATTATTCAAATCCTTTCGCTGAGCTTTTTCTTCCTGATCAAGTGTATTTTGGCTGTGCAGAATTTCTTGGGAAGATGATCCAATTCCATTAATTCCTCCTTTCTCTTCATTTAAATCTCTTCGATTACTTTATCAATTAATTTTTCTGGGCTCTCATTTTTGTATTCAAATTCATTATCAGAATGATCTGAATTCTAATATTGATGTTTTGATTGCCCTAACTCATCTTCAGACATGTCTTTAGCTTCATTATCCAAGCTAATACTTGGAGTCGGTCTGTTGACATCTTCAATAATCAATAAATCCAAAGGAATACTTTCGAGTCTCTTGTTTCTATATGCTTGGAAGGCTTCAAACTCATCTTGATTGAGCAGACTAGATGCAATATTTATTACATCTGTAAAATTTTCAATACCTTGAAATAAATCATTAAATCTATATATCTCTTTCAAAAAAGGCTTCAATTTCAGCTCTGTGGTGAAATTCTTAATCACATCATTGGGGTCATATGGCCACTTTGGCATTACAGCCAAATTCAATAAATTAACATTTGAAACTTCCTTTAAGGTATGACCAATATCAAAAAGTGCAAACTACCACACTGTAAATGGAAATTAGGCCAAATGGCCTTCTTGGCATCTTTGAGTTGCTTCGAAATACCATTTACCACAAGTTGGTAAGCAATATCTCTAGCAAGTAGATTGTCAGGAACATAATATGGCAAGACGTGGGGAGAATCATAACTCCAAAAAACTCTGACATAGGTGAAACTTTCTTCAACAAACCATCTGGAAATGGGAAAAATGTCTATACTAGCCTCTCTGGAAATCCTAGGGGCTTTCTCGTTAAGTATAATCTGGTGCATAGGTAGTATGACTCTATGGAAAATTTTATAAAAATGTAGATGAAAATCTGACTCCCAAAGTGCTCTGTGGTAAATGTGGATTGGAGTGGGGTCTTGGGTCGTCCACTTCCATCCCATGGTAGGAAAAATCAAACAAAAGAAAATTACATCCATGACATAGGCACTCATGTAAAAGGGGGGTATTTCCCCAGAGGAAACACTTCTTTTACTTCTATACTCCATGATACTTCTAGCCATATTATCAGATGGGATATTTTCCCAATTCAGAATAAAAAAATTGACGATTGCATCAATTAATGGGACCCAATCTACAGAAAACCTAGTAGTATCAGGATTTGAAAATAATATACATAACATTCCAACAGCATATCAATAAGGGAAAGGAATTTGTGCTATCAGGTACATACCGAGTTTGTCCTATTTCAGATTTCCTTGGCCATCCTTCCATTCCTTTATAACTTTCATCAAGTCTGGATGTTTCTTTGTAAAGCTTTGGACAAAAGCTCTGTCATAGTTCTTCTGTGGGATGGGTAAGTGGTACATTGTCCTCAAACCTTCTATCGTGAATGAACCGATATTCTCGTGCTTTGAATTCTCAAATGTCCTATCTACTATGTTCAGGTGATCAATTACCCACTTAACCATATTTTTATAGGGGAGAATCTTTGGCCTCGCTGCTACTTTATGAAGGAATGAGCATGCAACGTCAAAATAAGACAGTTCTGAAGAAACTAACGTGCCTGTTGTAGCAACTTTAGGTATTACCCTTGCTTGTTCATTCTCGAAGAGTTGGTACATTTCCTCCCATGAGGAACTACGACAATACTTGTTGCAGGTGGTATTTTAGAATAAGGCAGACATATCTTAGTCTTCAGTAGATGATTCTTGGGAAATTTCCTTGCCTTTCTTGTTCATCCCTGTTATCCTTGCTCCGTTAAGAGGTTTCTTGAATTCAAGTGAACAGAGCAAACTTTATATCTGAGGTAAATGGAGATAAGGATAGAGTTAAATGATATAATTAAAAATCTGGCATTCAATCATTCAAAACAAGCTCGAAGTAGATATGAATCTTTCAAACCTTACTCCCATTAAATGTCATTAATCACCCATAATTCTTCCAATCAAATATCTTACACACCTTTACATGAAATGTATATTCGATCAACTTAAGACATTAGATCTTATATCTGGTTGATTAGATATGAATCATTTTGTGCACTTGAGTAATAACTATCAATATCACATATCACAACTCAAAAAAATTTATATTAGTTAATTTTCTGTTACCGATGAATTTCGCGAAATGTGATCTGCGCAAATCGTAGAGCGAAATTTCTATACAGTAATAAAACTTTCATTTGGTTATTTGCTGCGAAATGCAAAGAGCGCTATGGAATCACACTAATGTGCTTTATCGTACATTTTAAAGTTCTATGATTGTTTCTTTATTAATTCGTCAAGTCTGGATCATCACAACTCTTACCAAATTGTCATAAGTTGATCGTTTTACAAGGTGCGATGTGATTTCCTTTTTAAGAAGTGTGTAAATTTTATGACGGGAGTTTTATATGACTCAGAAAAGTTTTAGCGCATGTCGCAGCTCGCAACACTTAATACGTTTTAAGTTGTTAGGCTTGTAAGCTATGCGATTTGGGATGAGCACTAAGAAATCAAAGCGAAAAGGGAAAGAACTTTATTTCCTAACGTTTTTAGACTTAGGCTAAGATAAAATCAAACAAATGAATTTCCTATTTATTTTAAAGGGTCCCCATTAAGTGAAAATAAATGGGGGGGTTTTGTATAGTACAACATGTTTCCATATTAAGGAAGGATCAAAAGGAAGGTTGACTTGGTGTGGAGGAAGTCTGAGTCAAGGTTTAGAGTCTCAAGAATTACTATTGAAGGAAGAATTACTGATTGGGTTTTCCTCGACAGTGGGTTTTTTCCCAGGTTGTTGGCCTACCTCTGGTGTCATTGATCTATGTGAATTTTCTTTGATATTTGCTTGATCTAATAAGAAATAATATAAGAAGAAAATAATAAAAACTAAATAATATCACAAGTAAACAATCAATAATAAGAGAATATTTCTGCCTTTCTGATTCTCTAAGAAAGGAGGACTATCCATCTATCACAAGGATCATATCATTGGAACTCTTAGAAGAAGAAGAAGACCTCAAGGACCCTACCACCACTCAAAGAAAGGACTCTACGCACTTGAAGCACACTTGGACATCTCCACATTCTACAATCTTCAAAGGAAGTGTTGAGTCAAATTATATGCTTATAATTTTCCAATCATAAATTTTCAACCCAGGAAGGTAAAATGATGAGATGCAGTGCAAAGTATATGCACGCTTATTACTTCAAGTGTTAATAAATTATACACACATCAACTAATGCTTCTTTCCTATGTCAATACTTTGCAGCAATCACTATGGAGTGGCATATATCATCCCTCTACAACACTTAGGATTGTTGATATTGACCATGAAAAGATAAAGATCAAACAACAATCAACAAATAATGCTTCTTTCCCGTATCAATACTTTAGGAGAAATGGCTATGGAGTGGCTTATAACATCCATCTACAACACTTGGGATTGTTGATATTGATGCAGGAAAAGATAAAAGATCAACCACAATCAAGAATCCAACTTAAAGAGCATGAATCCAAACATTGATCAAATGAAAAGAACTCATTAACATAAAGAATTAAATCACTTAACCAATTAACAGTTTGATGTAGGAAATGTAGAAAGAAAGCACTAGTTGTGTATAGGAATTATTAATTCATAAATGAAACATAAATAAAACACACACTATGTTGAAGGAATTGTGAGCGAAGGGGGCCCTCCCTCACTCACAACTCCTTCAAAAGTTGAAGAAGCTGCTCAGAAAGGTAAACAGAACATAGACTATTTTATTAATCTGGAAATTACAGTCAAGTACAGTCTAATATCTTTCTATCAACAACAATCCCAACCCAACCTCCTTTACAAAGCGAAAAAAATTAGATTTACACATTTCTCAAAGCCCATATTTGGCTTGAACAAAGTAGATCACTAATCTAAGCCTACATCCAATGATACAGATACAAATTGACAAAGTAAACTTTTTTTGAGTCTAATCCATGACTAGAAGCAAGGATTAGATGATTTTCGTTGCATGGCTGAAGTTGTTTCTCCATGTGGGCACAAGAGAAGATTTGGAGGTTTGGGTGGTTACAAAAGAGGATTCAGAACAGTGAATAGGACAACTTCCATACGCAGCAAATTCCCTTCAAAACCCATGTCCTTAATTGATCTGGAGATGAGTGTAACATGGTCAACCATTGATCTCACTGTAGGAAATAAATACGGTTGCAGGAAATCGGCGTACCTACAGGAAATCCAGAACGTCTGCAGGAATCTCGGCCGCATGAGTTGTGTGCAGGATTTTCGGAACTATTCGTATATAGTACATATGTGCACGAGTTCTAGACTAGTTAGAGTAGTAATGCAATAAAGACACAACTAGATCAAAGAATACTCGAATTTAGATAAAATGACACTTCTTATGATAATTTATCATACCTTAGGCTTATGGTACCCTTTTTATTCTAAACAAGATAACATAGTCGAACTAGGTATAATTAAAGAGCGAAAAGGGTTCAAAAATAGGGGAGGCAAGGCCTAGGATAGGTGTCAAAAATGGGTAAAGTTCAGACTTAACATCTCCCCCACACTAAAACTCTCGCATGTCCCTATGAAAGCAAAATTGAGGCAGTCCTCAAATAGAAAATCAACTTTTCTCCTGGGCTACAGCTACTACAGCCAAATAATCTAGCTAGGCCAAACTAGATTCTGCTTGAATTTGTCCCCTGTACATTTCATTCTTCCTCTTCAAGTGGTCGATCTGGGTCTGCTTCTTTTTCGTGATGCGGGTTTCTTTCTCATGCCACTCTTCATGCTCTTTTTTCATCTTAAGGCTATTTTCCTTCAGGGTCGCGTTCTCTGCTTTCAAGGCTCATTCTGAAAGGGCAAGTTCAGTAATGGTCTCTTCCATGGTCTCTTCCAACATATTTCGAGATCATTTCTTCAATGGAGTCACCTCTCCCTCATGATACCCCTGTGAGAATTGGGGCACACTCAAATCCTCCTGCACTTTCACGGCTTCATTTTGACTTTCCTCCAGTGAAGGATCCTGAAAGGACACAGTGTCCTTGTCAATGAATGTAGCAAGGTTTACCTTCTCCTTTCCCTTGTTCTGGCCACAGGACTTCTCTATCTTCTTGGTAAACTTTTTGGGTGGTGTCTCTTCTTTTGTTGTATCTTTATTGACCAACCGAGTAGCCTGGCTTCTGGTATATCGTTTAGCGGGGCTAGAAGGCCTCTTCTACTGGGATCCCTTCACAGTAGTTTCACCGGTCACCATAACTTCATCATCCCCATCATATTCTTTCACCTTTGGTCCATGGGTCCGCAATTTCTTCTTCGGTTTCTCTGTGGGATTTTCCTCCCTGACTTTTAAGGAGTCAGAATCTCCAACATCCACAAAATGGTTTTCTGTCAGAAATTCCTCCCATGCCTTTTTTTGTTTCTATAGGACTTCGGCCAGAATAATCTTCACCAGCTCATGATTGTAGAGGTTTTCCTCTATGTGGGAAACCCTCTCTTTCGTGGCCATGGATATTTTGATCAATGACATTTTTAAATAATGGGGCAAATTTAGGGGCTTGTCTCGTAACTGTCCGAGAAGCCTAATATGAAATAGGAATGCGAGGCAAAATCGACCCTCACATGTAACATACGTATGTAGGAAAAACAGTAACTAATGATACTTACTCCTTAAAAACTCCTTAGAAATCCCCTTACTCCAGTCGGGGTTTGAGTGATCCTTCTGCAGGAAAGATGCACACATTTCTTTGTTGAAGCGGTGGTTTTTAAACCATCAATCTCCATCTTGCAGAATTCTACATGCCCGCACCACCAAGTCTTCCGTCAACTTGAACTATATGTTTCCAACCTGTGCTTTATCCCCATTCAGGTTCAGGGCAAAATATTTTGTTACTTCAGAGTTATGGCCGTTGAATCTCTAGAAGAAAGGAAACCATCCCACCTTTTATATTCTCACCTTGCTGTGAGGATCAACTTTCAGCAGCACAAGGCTCTGTGGCTCGAATCGGATGGGGGCTCGAAGCTTAGACATGGCGGAGGAGAAAATGGAAAGGCAAGTGAGGAAATGGACAGGGAAATTTAGGATAGAAGGAATAGAGAAAATGCGGGTTGCAAGAATATAGTCTGAGACTTATGCAATGGTTTCGACAGTAGAAGGAACTAAATAGGAAATACGGGGCTTTTCGGCGGCAATTCATGATCATGATTTCCATCATGATCCAACCTGCAGGACAGACCTCGGAAGTACAACCACCATCGGTGTGATGATGACAGGTCATTGGATTAATGCCGCAACAGCTCACGACCGCAAGGGTCAAAATAGCCTTAATTATGTGATTTTTAAAAAAAATTAAAGCGTCACTATACCTTTACCTCGAATATCTTATCACCAGTTGTACTTTACCGCTTACCTCCAACGGTCCTATCCTTGATGACATAGCTTTCTATTGCAATGATAACCTATTATATCAAACATATAGTCCATGACCTTAACAAAATAATGATTGTTAGTACTTTATTACATGATTTTAATCTAATGTTCTGTTTAATGAATTTTCTTTTCTTTTGTCTTTTCAGGAAACCCAGGTGTTGTTGTGCCTAACAAATGTTCTACAGGAATTTAAAACTGTCTATCGAACATTTTTTAGGAATTAAAACTACAACTGTTGAACATTATGTAGAAATAATTGTTAAATACTCTTCAGGAATTGAACTGCAACTGATGAACCTTCTGCAGGAATTAAAATAACTGTGAACATTCTTCAGGAATTAAATACTGCAACTATTGAACACTCTGCAGGAATTGAAGCTAAATCTGCAGGAACTGCTTTCTCCACCCATTGTGTACAGTCCATTTCACATGAATGAATGTGTCGATGTCGAATGTGCAATGGCCTCATTGGATTACCAGCCATTGAGGTCAAATATTAACCAATGTGAGGTCCATCACCATTAATGAGAGTGATTTGGACCAAGGTACCCTGATGCATCCTATCAGGTGTGAATATATGAGTTGTTGTCGAACCCCCTATAGGATCCAGTCGTAAAGAAGCCATGATGATTCTACATTACCACTGGCGAGATAGCCTATCATTGGGGCATACAAGCTTCAAGGCATCACAAGGCTCTAATCTTGCACCCAGATAATTTGCTGATGTCGATGGGCCAGAATTTTTGGAAGGAGAGCCTTAAGAAATCCCACATTAGTCCAACATGAGAAATACATAAATTAACTAAAAAAAAAATTCTATTGAAAGGATCCCAAGGGATATACTAACCTGTGTTTTTAACGAGCCTAGGGTAGTCCATGCTCGCCATATTTCAATTTTAGAGAGTCTTAAATATTGAAAAAGAAGACTCCAAGGGCTTCCTTTTCCGTAAGTAGTCCATTGGGCCCAAAAAAACAAATAAAACTATACCCAATAGAAATTCCTCTCATGGTTTATTGAGCACGAGGAGGAATAGAGTGATCTCATTTTCTCAGTAGGGAAATCAAGAAGAAACAGTGGAAGGAAGAATCCCTTCCCTTACCATCTCTAGCTCTTTCTTCTTCACAATTTCTTCCACAAATTCCTCCTTAGATTGGGTTTTTTGATATAGCTTAAGTCTGTGCCCATTCACCAAGAAGGTAACATTGTCATCGTTAATACTTTTAATCTAAAAAGATTAAGGTTTCTCAATCTCATAGGGGCCTAGCCAATGTGTGTTAAATATCCCTTCGAAGTTTTTAAATTTAGAATCATACAACAATGCCCAATCTCCCTCTTTGAATTCTTCTTCTTGATGTATCTATCCTACCATTTAGCCCTTTGTTGTTGGATCAAGTCAGTATGTTTAAAATCATCCTGCCTAATCTCATCTAACTCATTGAGCTGCAAGATTCTCTGTTGTTGTGCTTCATCAAGGTGTATACCCAAATCTGATGCCATTTTAAAGGTTTTGATCTGAAATTTGACGAGAAACAAAACTTGTTTCCATATAATAGTTAATACGGAGAGAAGCTAATGGTACCCCTCCATGTAATCTGGTAAGCCCACAAGGCCTCAAGAAGTTTTTCATACCAATCCTTCTTGTGTAATTGCACTGTCTTAGTAAGGATTGTTTCCAACACCTTGTTGGTTGATTCCACCTACCCATTGGCCTATGGATGATAAGGGGTGGACTTCCGGTGGGTAATCTAATATTTTTTCACAATTTCCTACATAAGATTATACAAAAACTTAGCACCCTGATCAGTAACTATTTCCATAGGTACTCCAAATCTTACAAAAATATCAGAGAAAATAAAATCTACCACTACTTTTTCCGTTGCTCTAGGTAGTGCTCTTGCCTCCACCCAATTTGTCACATAATCAGTACAAACCAAAATATACTTCTTACCTTTGGATATAGAATTAATGGGACCTACAAAATCAAGAGCCCACCTCTCGAATGGTTCTATGAGAACCTGTGGCTGCAAAGGCATCTCATCTGATTTTACGGGCCACCCCATTCTCTGGCAGCTATCACACTTCCAAACATACTCCTTTGCATCCTTGAAGAGATTTGGCCAGTAATAACCTAAGTGAAGGATCTTATAAGCTGTATGTTTGTCTAAAAAGTGTCCCCCACACAGTTCATCATGACAGACTCTTAGGATGTCATAGATCCCATCTTCTCTGACACACCTGTGGATAATCAAATCAGGTCCAGTAAAAAAGAGATCTCCCCTAATCCAAGAATAATCATCACTTTTCCTAATGATTCTCTTTTTCTTATTAGATGAAAATTAAGGTGGAAACTTTCCTGTAGCAAGATAATTGGCCATGTTTGCAAACCAAGGTATTTTAATAGAGATGGAAAAAAAAATTCATCTGGAAAGTTATCATTAACAGGAACATCCTCACCTACATGGTTGAGCCTAGACAAGAAATCAACTACCTGATTTTCTTTTCCCGGTCTATCCAATATCGTGATGTCAAATTCCTGCAGCAGCAACAGCCACCTAGTAGTCTGCCATTAGTGACTGGTTTATTCATGATATAACGAATAGCAAAATGATCTACGTGTACAAAAACTTCATAACCCAAGATGTAATGTCTAAACTTGTTAATAGCATAAATCACAACAAGGAATTATTTTTTAGTTACTGTGTAATTCAGTTCTGCAAGAGTCAAGTTTTTACTAATAAAATAAATGGCATGGGTTACAGGATCCATCTTTTGACCAAATACTACTCCTATGGTTGAATCATAGGCATCAGTGGAAATATGAAAAGGCAAATTCCAATTTGGGGCTCTCAAGGCAGGTGTTGAAGAAATATTTTCCTTGATTTTATCAAATGCAGCTTGACAATCATCATTCCAATGAAATTCAGATTCTTTGGTCAATAATTAAACAACGGAGAGGCTACCTTTGTAAATTTTTCAACAAACCTTCTGTAGTAACTTGCATGTCCAAGAAAACTACGAACTCCCTTTTGATTGGTTGGTGGGGGAATCTTTACAATATCCTCAATCTTTACTGGATCGACCTTAATTCCTGCAGCAGAAACATGATGACCCAAAACAATACCTTCAGTCATAATCATAAAACATTTTTCATTACTTCATGAAATATTAGTTTCTCTACATCTCTACAAAAAAAATTTCAAGATTATGTAAAGCTTCTTCAAAAGTATCACCCATAACTAGAAAATCATCCATATAAACTTCTACGCAATCATGCAAAATATCAGAGAAAATACCAAGGACTGCCCGTTGAAATGTGGCTGGTGTATTGCATAAACCAAATGGTAATAATTTGTATACATAGGTACCCCAAGGACATGTAAACGTTGCTTTTCCTAATCCTCAGGGGCTATCCTAATCTGATTGTATCCGTTGAATCCATCTACGAAGGAAAAGTACTTTTCCTCTGCTAAAGTATCCAGTACTTGGTCTATAAACGGTAAAGGGAAATGGTCTTTTAATGTAGCTTTGTTTAATTCCCTATAATCTACACACACTCACCATTTACCATTTTTCTTGGGTACAATGATTAGTGGGGATACCCATTGCCTATTTGAGATAGGATAGATGAATCCTACATTTAACAATTTTTGTAATTCATATTTTACAATTTCCCTTAAAGCAGGGTTCATCCTCCTTTGTGGTTGTCTCACAGGCCTAGAATTTTCTTCTATATAAATGTGATGAATTCATGTGTTTGTGTGAATGCCTCTCATATCATTGTATTCCCATGCAAATGTATCTAAAAAAAAAAAAATCTATGTTTGAATTAATTGCTTTTCTTGTTCATGAGTTAAGGCGGAATTAACGTTTAAATATTTTTCAGGAAAAATTTCCACTACCTTACTCCCCCATTCAGACATTGAATATGCAAGAAATGAAAATAAGAGGGCTAAATGTAATTCATAAGCTGAACTATGTTCATAAAAATCCTGCAGATCAGTAATGATATCTAAATTATGACTAGACTGTCCTTATAAATGCTGCGGGAAATCAAGATTAGAAATACAACAATTTATCAGATTTTCCTCAAAATTTTCCTTCAGACACATGTCTTGGGCTATTGTTAAAAATGTTTGGGTATCTTCCAAATCATGTTCTTCTTCTTATTCAACCCAATGCATTTTTTCTGATCTCAAGAGGGGTTTAGCGGGGGGATACAAGTTGATATGTTTTGTTTCAGCCCCATAAGTGATATTCATGTTTCCAGATCTACACCCTATGTAGGCATCATTTGTGGCTAGCCACGGTCTACCCAAGATCAATGGGTGCCCTCCCAAGTTTTTTTAGGTTGAATAACATAAAAATATGCAGGGCAATCCCAAGAATCTAACGAGATGACAATGTCTTCTAAAACCCCCTCTGGCTTTACCTTAGACATATCTGCTAATTCTAACATGGGAGGAGTGGGTAATAAGTCAAAGGATCCTATATGAGATAAATTTTCCATAGTCATCACATTGATGGTTGCACCTAAATCAATCAAAGTGTTCTTTATGGGGTATCCATTGATGAAGGTGGTCACCACAGGGATTCCGAGATCCACATATTTTTCAGTAACAAATCTGGTAGACATTAAACTTGCAAGCTTTCCACCTACTTGAATTGTTGAGGGTTCTTTCTTTTGTCTCCCTAGTTTCTTGGTACATATTTCCCTCACTATTTTGGCATATATTGGGATGTCCTTTATTTCTTGCAATATTTGGATCTTGATGCACATATTTCTCATTTCAAACACAAGACCAAATTCAGACTGTTTGGTTTTAATTTCCATTTCCAGCCTCTCTAGAAAAGGAGGCTAGACTATATGAGATGAGGAAGGTTCTTATGGCCTTGAGGTGGATGGTTTTGCTGGTTCAGGTGTGATTTCCTCTTCAAGAATCTCTAAGGTATCTTCCTCTACAATCTCCTCAATTATTTCGGGTTGAGTCACCACTTTTCCCGACCTAAGGTTGATTTTCTAAAGCTGCACAGGTAATTCCTGCAACTGTACAGGAATAGACATTTCCTGCAGAGATGCAAGAAATTCCTGTAACACAGGGTCAGGAACTCTGCAACAGTTGAGGTGCAATATAGTAGGTAGGAAAAGTGGGATAAGTGACCAATCCAATGTTGTGAGCCGATCGGATGGTGTTATTGTTGGGATTAGACACTGGTTGAGCACGAAGCTGTGTGGGATGAGGTTCATTTGGTGGGGCAGTCAATTGAAGTTGTTTTTGTGGTTGTATCATTTGTTGTGGTGTGGGATGTGAATAAAAATTTTTAGTTGGGAAAATTTGTGTAGTAGGATAAGAATAGTTCCCCTGCCAAGGCTGTTGAGGAGGCCAAGGCTGCCAGGGCATTGGAACATTCCACATCTGATTTTGAGCATAAGGAAATTGAAAATTTGACTGTGGCATACCTACAGGACGTGGCTACCATGGTCTCTGAGGTGCCATTGCATAAAGTGCATTGACAGCTCCCTTATCTGCTATGTATGTTGCTTTAATTTTAGGCAGAGAAGGACATTTATTAGTGGAATGCTCAGCCTCACAAATTTGACATACCTCGATACTATTAGCAAGGCATTCCTGTAGAGCATGTTTCTTCTTTCATTTGGAGCAGAACACCGCCAAGGCTTTCTCCAGTTCCTCTTGTTTCTCTTGTTTCTGATTAGCCTGCAAAACATGCAATTGTGAAGATAAAGTGCTAAGAATATCGGTTTTAAAATTTTCAAATAAATTACCCATTTCAGCTCTGCTTACTCCATCTCCGGCAACTAATTTGACAAGCTTGGAAGAAGGATCTCTTGGTCCTCCTCCAACCTTGGAATTTCCTCTTGAAGATATTTTATAAAGCTCACACACATCATCATAACTCAGCTTCGACATCACCTACTCCCATTAGATTTAAGACCTCCAGATATTCTGGTCTGATTTCCCTAAGAAAAATGGTTCTCTTGGTCTCTTTATCCAATTGATTCATATTAGATCTCTGCAAATTGTATTGGAATATTTCTACCAAATCTCCAAGGCTCTCCCCTTCCTTCTAATTCATCCCAAAAATATCTTCTCTTAAGTCTCTGGTCTTACAGTAGTCTTGGTACTTTCTCAGGAATACCTTCTTCATTTCATACCAAGTTTCAATGGAGTTTGACTCCAACCCCATAAACCACCTGAGAGTTGCATCTTCAATGTAGCAGGAAACAACTTCAACTTTTGAGCATTGGATTAATAGTCATAGCTCTGACACAACACATCAAATTTGAATAGGAAGACATCCGGATCCTCATTAGAAGTACCACGAAAATTAGGCAAGGCCGCAGGAGGGATATTTTTCATCTGATTAGCTCCACCAGTCTCCCTAATAGGAAATTCAAATGTGACCAGTTTCTCCTCCTTCTCATCAAAGCCTCCATGGGTATTACCAGTACCTTCTTCATGAGACATATCAGTCCAAGAAAGAGTGGGACCTTTGAAGACTATAGATTCCTCAAAGTCAATGGTATGGAACTCTAGTTCTTTAACATGCTTCATAAGGAACTCTTCTTCAGGCTGACCACTGAGCAGGGTTTTTGTCTTCCTTGAAAGGGGATATTCTAGATGGGCAGCAATAGAATATTCTCCAATAGAGTGTTCTGCTATGGAAGTGTCAATTTTCTTCGGACTGCAAACCTCTTGTTCGGATTATTCTTCCTTTATTGCCTTGTTTCTTGCAGACTTCCTTTCTCTTTCTAGTGTATTAGTAAATGAAGTGGTGCTCACACCACCACGAAAAATATAGAAAATATTGGACCCTATTCATCTAGTATTCAAAAAAAATTAAAAAAACTTACCAAGCAATCAGAACACAGCTTTGGCGAGTGTCTGACCTTTGTGGGTGTGTGGGCTTTTCCCTTTGTCTTTTCACTTCGACTCCCCCAGTCATGAAAAACAAAATCAGCAAAATCAAACTAAAACACTTTCGGTACCATCCCTTAGCACCTCCCCGACAATGGGGCCAAAATGTTGAGTCAAATTATATGCTTATAATTTTCCAATCATAAATTATCAACCGAGGAAGGTAAACTGATGAGATGCAGAGAAAAGTATATGCAGGTCGATTACTTCAAGTGTTAATAAATTATACACATGCCAACTAATGCTTCTTTCCTATGTCAATACTTGGAAGCAATGGCTATGGAGTGGCATATATCATCCCTCTACAGCACTTAGGATTGCTGATATTGACCATGAAAAGATAAAGATCAAACAACAATCAACAACTCATGCTTCTTTCTTATATCAATACTTTAGCAGCAATGGCTATGGAGTGGCTTATAACATCCCTCTACAACACTTGGGTTTGTTGATATTGGTGCAGCAAAAGATAAAATATCAACCACAATCAAGAATCCAACTTAAAGAGCATGAATCCAAACATTGATCAAATGAAAAGAACTCATTAACATAAAGAATTAAATCACTTAACTAATTAACAGTTTTCTGCAGGAAATGAAAAAAGAAAGCACTAGCTGTGTACAGGAATTATTAATGCATAAATGAAATAGAAATAAAACACACACTATGTTGCGGGAGTTGTGAGCAAAGGGGGCCCTCCCTAACTCACAAATCCTTCAAAAGTCGAAGAAGCTGCTCAGAAAGGTAAATAGAACATAGACTATTTTATTAATCTGGAAATTATAGTCAAGTACAGTCTGATATCTTCCTATCAACAGCAATCCCAACCCAACCTCCTTTACAAAGCGAAATATATAAGATTTATACATTTCTCAAAGCCCATATTTGGCTTGAACAAAGTAGATCACTAATCTAAGCCTACAGCCAATGACACATATAGAAATTGACAAAGTAAACTTTTTTTGAGTCTAATCCATGACTGGAAGCAAGGATTAGACGATTTTCATTGCACGGCTGAAGTTGTTTCTCCATGTGGGCACGAGAGAAGGTCTGTAGGTTTGGGTGGTTGCAAAAGAGGATTCGAAACAATGAATAGGATAGCTTCCATATGCAGAAAATTCCCTCCAAAGCCCATGTCTTTACTCGATCTGGAGATGAGTGGAACATGGTCAACCATCGATCTAGTTGCAGGAAACCAAGACGGTTGTAGGAAATTGGTGTATCTTCAGGAAATGCGGAACATGTGTAGGAATCTCGGCCGCATGAGCCATTTGCAGGATTTGCGGAACTATTTGAATCTAGCAAATCTATGCACACCAGTTCTAGACTAGTTAGAGTAGTAATGCAATAAAGACACGGCTAGATCAAAGAATACTCAAATTTAGATAAAATGACACTTCTTATGATAATTTTGTTGGAAATGTTGTTCATTGATGGCAAAGGAGCACAAAGGAGCAGCACCTGAACCAACAATAAGGCAAAGGAGATGACAAAGGAGGAGCACTTGAAACATCAGCCAAGGAGCAGAGAAAGCATAAGAAGAGGTAGCAATGCAGCAAAAGAAGCAAGATAGATAAGGAACTGAGGCAGCAGACAAAGGCAGAGGCAGAAGTCGAGTAGCAGAAGCAGCAAAAAGAAGAAGCAGGGCAGCAAAAAGATATCAGAGACAGGCAAAGGAGGCAGCGTTGAAACAGCAAATATAATAGAGGCAGCAAAGAAGCAAGTAAAGGCAGAAGAAACGAATATAACAGAGGCACCTATCTGGCAGAGGAAACGAATATAACAGAGGCACCTATCTGGTAGTGCCGTTATCACAGTAACAGCAGCAGAGGCAGAGGCAGAGGCAAAGTGACAGGAGCAGCAGAGACAGAGGCAGAGGTAGAGCTGTTATAATTCCGAGAATCGCCCAACCCGGAGGACAGATATATAATTCTGAGAATCATACCCCAAGCCGGGCGTTACGCATATAATGCAAAACCAAATTCTGGGAATCGCACACTCCAACCGGCGTTATAGATTTAACATAATTCATAAACATTATTCCGGGAATCGCCTAACCCGCTGGCAGACACACACACACACACACACACACACACACACATATATATATATATATATAATATCCATCACAATACATATAAATGTCACGCATCTCATAGTCTGCAATGGTCCAAGGCATATACATTGATATATATTTAAGTGGAGCGTGTTATGATCAATGGAAAGGAAGTAATATAAAGTGGGACCCTCACCCAATCACAATCGGAGATCACAAGAGCAGCGTAATATGTAACCCACAGGAAATTGCAATTGCGATGAGAATCCGGACCCGATGGGTCTATAAACCGCAATTGATAAATCTCGGAACTTAAATAAACAGATAATTTGCGAATACAATGAAGCCCAAAGCATATAACCAAAGGTCCAAGGTATATATATGGAGCGCACAAAACGAAGTTTTATATGGTGGGACCCCTTCCCAATCGCATCGGAGGTAAACAAAGCAGAGGGGCTTGCAACTCAAAGTTGCGATTCCGATCAATCGCAATCGGAAATCGCAAGGGGCGGAAATATATATATAAACTATTGAGTTCTGTTAACACATAGATATATATATAATGGAGTATGTAAAGCATGGGCCCAACTGAGGATGACGTCATTTATTCCGAGGGGGTCCCCCTCCGCTATTGGCCCGAGTATGCTACCCCCGCGGAACTCTGTTAACGTTGTGATAATATATAAGTGGGAGATATGTGTAATGCATTCCGAGGGGGTCTCCTTCCCTTATCTGCCCGAGTCTGCTACCCCCGCGGAATCAAGGAATGGTTCAATTTATAATACGAGCGCTGTGATATGATAGGTATATATATATATATATATGATAAGGCGCATGAGTCTGTAATTCCGGAGGCCTCGTATATCGGTTCAAGAGTTAGTCATCAACCCCCGTGGAATCTGAAAGGAAGGGTTAATATATCCAAAGGTTTGGCTATAGTTCAAGACTGTTTTATATACATTGATATGTTATAGTACGCATAAAGAAAATCGAAACATATATGTAATAATATTGGGTTTATTACAAAAGCCTGAAGATTGGGTTTATTACAAGAGCATGCGGGAACAAAAGAACTAGAGACAGCAGCAGAAATATGGAACAAAAGAAAATTTGAACTGAAATTATAATGTGAACTTCAAACAATTATGCGTAAACTCATGTATGAACAGAGAATGTTGACAGGTCGCCCGAGAACAGAAATGGTAATGCACACAAGTCCAGTGAATAGATAAATAAATACAGAGATGAACCAAGATATATAACAGTCACCCGACAGCAGTAGAAAAGGACAAAATCCAGCAAGCCAAGAGACAAAACGAATGAGCTGGAGTTCTCATTTAAATTTGAACATAAATGTTTTATTTAAATTTATATTGTTGTGATGCATTGGCAAGTCTCCAGAAGAGAGCAAATATCCCACTGTCATATTAAAATAAGCACCTACAGTTACATTTTTCTGAGTGAGCTGAAAAGAGATGAGAAGGCAGAAGGCAAAGAGACATGGCCGTCCATTTCGAATTCCCAGTGGAATACAAATAGCCATGAAGCTGTTTTTGTATAAAACAGGGTAATATCCAAGGGAATAGTGTTGACGAAAAAGAGAATGAGAAGAGGAGAGAGTGTGCAGCAGAATTGAAGATAGTTGAAGAAAATAAGCAAGTTGCAAGAAGAATGTGAATAAGGAGGAGCTGAGCAAAGAAGAAGAAGGGGCTGAGCAGAGATGATGCAGGTCTGATATAAGAGTTGATGAACAGCAGAGAAGAAGGTACAAAACAGAGTTGATATCCAAGGTAAATCAGCAAGTGTTTTTCTTTTCAAAGAGTAAGGAAGTTGGAGCTTCCCTATCAAGTTGTAGCTTGATAGATGTCAGTTGTAGCTGACTGAGGTAGGAGCCTCCTGTAGGTTGGTGCCTGCAGAAAATAGATGGGAGTTGGTGCCTCCACATCAAGTTGTAGCTTGATAAAATGTCACTTAGAACACCTGAGTTGGAGCCCTATAGGTTGGTGCCTGCAGAAAATAGATGGGAGTTGGTGCTTCCACATCAAGTTGTAGCCGATCGAGGTTGAGCCTCCCGTAGGTTGGTAATTAGCAGAAATTGTTGGGAGTTAGCTTCCTTGCAAGTTGTAGCTGGCAGAATTGAGGATAGAGCCTCCTGTAGGTTGGTGCCTACAGAAAACAGTGGTGAGAGGGAGTTGGAGCTTGCCTTTGCATCACAACAATAATAAGATGTGGTTTTCTCCCTTTATGGGTTTCCACTTATATCTGGTGTCTCTGTGCATGATGTTTATGTGTTGATGTGGTTTATCTCATCTAATTAATACTTGCTGCTCTCATATTCAATCTGCTATTACATTAACAAATCTGTTTGATAGTAATACTTGTTGCTCACAGATTAAGATTGCTCACATATTAAGTTGACCATGAAATGAAGGTGTAAATAAGATTTAAAAGAAAAGTATTAAAAGTCCATGTATGTGTTAAACTGATTCACCCCCCCCTCTCAGTTTAACTAAGGGTTCAACAATTGGTATCAGAGCCAGGTTCCTTTGGTGTAAGCTTAATAGCTTGAAGGAGATCTGGTTGAGTCATGGACTATCAAAATGTACCTATGCTAAATACAACTAACTTTCCTGAATGGAGAGATAAAGTTAAGACAGGATTTATGACTGATGATCCAGATGTATGGAAGCTCGTTTGTGATGGTTACTGCACAGACTCACCCACTGTGAAAGAACAACAGAGGAATTCTAAGGCAAAATGTGTGATATATGACAATCTTCATAACAAGGACCTTGAGTTGATAATGGATTTAACCTCTGTAAAAGAAATCTGGGATAGACTGCACTTCATACATGGAGTAGACACTAAGGACTGCACTGACAAGAAGGATAAGAGAATTAAGAAAAAGAGAAATTCATGTCAAAAAGAAGATTCTCAATCAAATGAAGTACCTGCTAGTGTGAATGGTAGTAAGAACCATGAAGAAAGTGCAGCTGAAGAAAGGGCCAAACTTGACACTGCTTTGACTGAAATAGAAAGATTGAAGAATGAAAACAAAGACCTTAAGACAGTGATGCAAATATGTGATGAGAGAGAATTTGAAGATAAGAAAGAAATTGTTGGCCTGAAGACACACCTTGAAGAAGCAAGGAAAATAGAAGACACTATGCTGCAACAAATGAGAAAGAAAAGTCAGGAATGTGAAAGATTGGAAGAAGAAGTGATGAGCCTAAGAAAGAACTTAGAAAAAGCCCAAAGAGAACTACTAATGAATACACCTCTAATGAAAAGCTCTAGACAGCTGGACCAAATTCTCAATGCTCAAAGACCACCTCACATAAAGGCTGGGATAGGATATGAAGGGGAAACCAGCAAGTCCAAGATTGAAGATAAAAGGAATGTCATTTTTGTAAAGGCAGCAAAGGAAGATGAAGCAGCTCAGAAGATTCCCATTGAAGAAGAAGCCAGCAAGAACAAGATTTGTAAAGAAACAAACATAAACAAGCAACAACATGAGAAGACAAAGAATGAAGGGATGAAACAATCAGCTACTAAAGGCTCACATGCTCCTAAGGATGAAGTGAATAAATTTGGAAGTTGTCAAAGGAGGTTCTTTCCTTCTATGAAAAATAGCACATGTTTCTCTTGTCATAAACCAGGACATAATGCAGCACAATGTAAGAGAAGGTCTATCAACTCCAACCAGCAAAAGATGCAGCAAAAGAGAAGAACCCCTCAAGCAAGCAAAGGAAAAAGACAATCTTCCACCAGGTACACAAATCATTTCCATGGCTACTGTTATGCATGCAATGAATTTGGACATAAATATGTTGATTGTAAATTATGTTCAAAAAGGGGAATGAAATATTATGCATCAGCTTAGATATACTTTGATAAAATAAGATGTTATATATGCCTCAAGCTTGGCCACAAAGCAAAGGAATGTAAACTGCCCCATATATTAAAGAACTCCAGACAGATGATGAAATCCAATCCAATCAAACAAAATTATGAATCAGAAAGGAATGCAGACATTATGAAGAACCCCAATAAAGTATGGAAAGAAAAGAGAAAGGGGGAGCCTATCATCTCAATAACATAATGTAAAACATCATAGTCTCAGGGGGAGCTGCTCTAGGAAGAAAAGAAAATATCTAATCAGTGACAAATATGAAGCAACATCCCAGGGGGAGAGCAGTTCATAAAAATTCCCCATGAAAGTAGTCTAAGAAGAGCTCCTTGAAATGAGGATAGCTATAAGATCAGGAATGCACAGGACAATTTCTCTAACAGAGAACTATAGAGAAAGAAGATCATCTGAAATATTAAATAGCTAACAGATTGATGGAAGAAGAGAAGACAACAAGAAGCCTTAGTGGTAGAGAGAACATCAGCCATGAGCATGTAAGCTAAGAAGACACCAGCACATAATTGATGATCACAGTGTGCATCATACAGCCAGAATGAACAAGTGAACCACTTTAAGAAGGAGGAATAAGAGAAGAGCCTATCATCATTATATCATTACATATTTCATCTATGAAAAGTCTCCTTGAAGAAATGCAGTTAAGTGAGTGAAAAACCTCTGAGTGATCTGCCCATGAAGATTCCAAGCAAAGAAATTGAAGATTTCTTCCTGAAGTTCATTATGTTAAAATAGTTGAATTGTATGAAAAGTAGCAATGATTCTGGAGCAGTCCTAGAAAAAAAAATGCAGTGGCATTCCTTTGAACAGAATGGCAGAATAAGCAAATGGTTAAATATGTCAAGATAAATTTCAGGATATCGATAACTGTTGGTGTGAACAGTGGAAAGCTCTACAGTAGAATTTATGAAGGATGTCTTAATTAAGGGTAAATGTGCAAGCTAAAAGTGAAATCTCAGCATGGTTTATCAAAATAATATCTATTGATGGTTAAGTACAAGCAACATGCTTATCAACATATTACCAAGCATTATCAGTAGAGCAACAGTATGATACAGGTCCATAGGATCAAAGAACTATGGCAAAAGAACCTCAAGGTAATATTCCCAGTATTATCTGCATTCAGCATGAAAAGGTCAGCAACAGTGCTAAAGGATCAGCGTTAGGTTTACATTTGAAGAAATATATTATGCATTGAAGCAGCATCTGTCTCTATATATATAATTGCATGCCCTCCTGAAGTTAGTACATATATCTTCAAGACCTCTTTTTGAAGATTGTTCACAAACTGGGTGGAGCCTATTGGCTAAAATATCAAGTAAAAAACCTGAATATATTCGTGTGAAAGATCATCATGATGGAACAATTAAAATATCGAAAGTATGAAGGATGAGTTGTGACAGTCGAAGCTCAAAAATCTGTTATTGATTTATCACGAACATACTTCAGCAGAAAGGATTTGCTAACATCTCACCATTGAAAAGAGATTGATCACTGACATACATAACCCCTTATGTCATAAAGAAAAGTGCTTGGTTGATAAGTAAGTCTAAACAATAAATTGAATGTATCTAGCCTCAAGTTTTTGTAGTGAAAGTACATTATGGAAGCAGTAAAGGGAGTTGATTTCTTAGATCAAATTTTGGTTGATTCATATCAGTAACAAGGATCTGAAACTATTTAATTCAAGATTATTATCAGCATCCTAGCTCAAATCATCACCAACAGGCAAGGAAAGTGAACCGCAGCTATAAAAGACATATTAGCTTCATGACAAATGAACAAATACTGTATTGCAGATGAGTATTGCAGAAGAAGACATACTCCAACTACAATTTCCTCAACAGATATGGATTTCAAATGAAGATTATAATATAGCTGAAGCAAGATTTATATGTCACATGGAGCATTCACAATCCTTAAGTCTTGATCCAATAATTCAGTTCGCATTATACAAGTCTAATTATATATGGCTGTCATCACCTACTCTCTATACAAGTGCAAGAAGTCTATGCTTTGAAATGATATCGACTTAATGTGTATATACAAGTTCAAATAATCTCAAAAGTGTTCTCTCAACAAGTCTTGTACATCAGTTTGGAGCAGCATGTTACAAAGTCAGCAGAAGAGGGCCTAAACATAATTTAGAGAGAGGAAATGCAAAAAGAAAAGTAGGAAATGAGCAACCCTTTGCCATTGATGTCAAAGGGGGAGGAAAAAAAAAAGGGGGCTTCTAAAAGGAAAGCAGAAGAAGCATAGGATTATTGGTGGAGGTGTTGCCATCAATGCCAAAGGGGGAGAATGTTGGAAATGTTGTCATTGATGGCAAAGGAGCACAAAGGAGCAGCACCTAAACCAACAATAAGGCAAAGGAGATGACAAAGGAGGAGCACTTGAAACATCAGCCAAGGAGCAGAGAAAGCATAAGAAGAGGTAGCAATGCAAAAAAAGAAGCAAGATAGATAAGGAACTGAGGCAGCAGACAAAGGCAGAGGCAGAAGTCGAGTAGCAGAAGCAGCAAAAAGAAGAAGCAGGAAAGCAAAGAGAAGCAGAGACAGGACCATTTGAAGAAGTAAGGAGCAGCATTAGACAAGAAGAAGAGATAGAAACAAAAATATAGCAGAGACAGGCAAAGGAGAAAGCAAAGGAGACAGGCAGAGGCAGTGGAAGCAAATATAAAGGAGACAGGCTAAAAGTGTAACAGTCGAATACAGAGGCAGTGCTGAAGTAGAAATAGGCAAAGGAAGCAGCAAATACAATGGAGGCAGCAAAGAAGCAAATGAATACAGAGGCGTTATCACTGCTGTTATTCTAAGAATAGAGATAGGAACAGATGCAGTGGCAGAAGTGACAGGAGCAGCAGAGGCAGAGGCAGAAGCAGAGCCGTTATAAAATTCCAGGAATCGCACTCTCCAACCGGCATTATACATATAACTTATACAAACATTATTCCGGGAATCGCTTCACTCTAGCGGCAAAATATATAAACATATATATCAGTTATATGCAAGCGGAGCACATATAACATATACAAACATAATTCCGGGAATCGCTTCACTCCAGCGGAAAAATATATACATATATATAACAGTTATATACAAGCGGAGCACTTTATATCTATATAATCAAAGGTACTATCAAAACAAAATGTCTTATAAGGTGGGACCCCTCACCCAATCGCAATCGGAGATCACAAGAGCAGCGTAATATGTAACCCACAGGAAATTGCGATTGCGATGAGAGTCCGGACCCGATGGGTCTATAAACCGCAATTGATAAGTCTCAGAACTTAAATAAACAGAGAATTTTTGAGTGCAATGAAGCCCGGAGCATATAACCAAAGGTCCAAGGTATATATTATGGAGCACACAAAACGAAGTTTTATATGGTGGGACCCCTTCCCAATCGCATCGGAGGTAAACAAAGCAGCGGGACTTGCAACTCAAAGTTGCGATTGCGATCAATCGCAATCGGAAATCGCAATGGGCGGAACATATATATAAACTATTGAGTTCGTTAACACATAGATATATATATATATTGGAGTATCTAAAGCATGGGCCCAAGGGCCCAAACTCGAGGATGACGACATTTATTCCGAGGGGGTCCCTCTCCGCTATCTGCCGAGTGCATGCTACCCCCGCGGAACTCTGTTAATGCTGTGATAATATATAAGTGGGAGATATGTGTAATGGATTCCGAGGGGGTCTCCTTCCCTTCTCTGCTTGAGTTTGCGACCCCCGCGGAATTAAGGAATGGTATAATACGAGCGCTGTGATATGATTTGTATATATATATATATATATATATATATATATATATATATATGATAAGGTGCATGAGTCTGTAATTCTGGAGGCCTTGTAAATCGGTTCAAGAGTTAGTCATCAGCCCCCATGGAATTTGAAAGGAATGGTTAATATATCCAAAGGTTTGGATATAGTTCAAGATTTTTTATATACATTGATATGGTACAGTACGCATAAAGAAAATCGAAACATATATGTAATAATATTGGGTTTATTACAAAAGCCTGAAGATTGGGTTTATTACAAGAGCATGCGAGAACAAAAGAACTAGAGACAGTAGCAGAAATATGGAACAAAAGAAAATTGAACTGAAATTGTAATGTGAACTTCAAACAATTATGCTTAAACTCATGTATGAACAGAGAATGTTGACAGGTTGCCCGAGAACAGAAATGGTAATGCACACAAGTCCAGTGAACAGATAAATAAATACAGAGATGAACCAAGATATATAACAGCCACTCGACAGCAGTAAAAAAGACAGATGCGCAGCAAGCCAAGAGACAAAACGAGTGAGTTGGAGTTCTCATTTAAATTTGAAATGTAAATGTTTTATTTAAATTTATATTGTTGTGATGCATTGGCAAGTCTCTGGAAGAGAGCAAATATCCCACTATAATATTAAAATAAGCACCTACAATTACATTTTCCTGAGTAAGCTGAAAAGAGATGAGAAGGCAGAAGGCAAAGAGACATGGCCATCCATTTCGAATTCCCAGTGGAATACAAACAGCCATGAAGCTGTTTTTGTATAAAACAGGGTAATATCCAAGGGAGAGAGTCATGAAAAAGAGAATGAAAAGAGGAGAGAGCGTGCGTAATTGAAGATATTTAATGGTAACAAGTGCTGCAAGAAGAATGTGAATAAGGAGGAGCTGAGCAAAGAAGAAGAAGGGGCTGAGCAGAGATGATGCAGGTCTGATATAAGAGTTGATGAACAACAGAGAAGAAGGTACAGAACAGAGCTGATATCCAAAGTAAATCAGCAAGTGTTTTTCTTTTGAAAGAGTAAGGAAGTTGGAGCTTCCCTATCAAGTTGTAGCTTGATAGATGTCAGTTGTAGCTGACTGAGGTAGGAGCCTCCTGTAGGTTGGTGCCTGCAGAAAATAGATGGGAGTTGATGCTTCCACATCAAGTTGTAGCTTGATAAAATGTCAGTTGTAGCTGACTGAGGTTGGAGCCTCCCGTAGGTTGGTGCCTGCAGAAAATTGATGGGAGTTGGTGCTTCCTTGCAAGTTGTAGCTTGCAGAATTGAGGTAGGAGCCTCCTGTAGGTTGGTGCCTGCAGAAAAACAGTGGTGAGAGGGAGTTGGAGCTTGCTTTTGCATCACAACAATAATAAGATGTGGTTTTCTCCCTTTATGGGTTTCCACTTATATCTGGTGTCTCTGTGCATGATGTTTATGTGTTGATGTGGTTTATCTCATCTGCTTAATACTTGCTGCTCTCATATTCAATCTGCTATTACATTAACAAATCTATTTGATAGTAATACTTGTTGCTCACATATTAAGATTGCTCACATATTAAGTTGACCATGAAATGAAGGTGTAAATAAGATTTAAAAGGAAAAGTATTAAAAGTCCATGTATGTGTTAAACTGATTCACCCCCCTCGCCAATCTCAAGGGCTCAACACTTCCCAATAGAATATCGTAGGATCGGAGAGGTAGAATGTTAAGTTATAGAATTATGTGTTGGTTACCAATTTACAACTCGCAGTTTGACAATTTGGCATTAACTCTTCTTTTTACCCCCGTAGCCAGTTGTACTAGCCATGGATTCTTAAATTTCTAATTATGTAATTTACAGTTTTTAACTATACGGGGGTGTATATAGCTCAAAATACCCCCAGGTTCAACTAAAATAGAAACAAATTGGGTTTGTAGCTTACCTTCTAATTCTATCATAGTTGTCTAAAAATATGCGTGCCGATCTTCCAGAACAACATTGATTCTGGGTATGTTTCGCGCTACATTTCCCATGGTAGATGTTTCTTGCAGATTTTCTGCCACTTCATTTCTCCCTCGATGAGGACATTTTTGAAAATAATGTGCCTCCCCACAGCCCCAACACTGTAACAAAGGTTTTTGGGACTGTCCAAGGTCTGGCCTACTAGAGGGTTCAGTATGCCACTCCTCAACTTCCCATTTGGTCCTTTGTTGACTTTTCCCATTCTTCCTATTCATTAAATTCCTTGCAGCGTTCTTGTAATTTCCAGATCTATTATTTTTAAAATTGGAGGGGCCTTTCTACCCTTTCTTGGGTGGCCAACTTTTGCCAGTTTCTACCTTAGACTTGGACTACTTATAGCACATCCGTGCTTTCCCTATCACTTCATCCATCATTTTTTGGTTTACAAACTCAATACTTTCTTTCATGTGTATTGAAAAATTGCTCAAAAACCGCTGCACTTTTGCCTTTTCGTCACACAAATAAGGTACATATCTTAACAAGGAGGTGTTAGATGATCCAAATATATTAATGTAAAGTTAGGATAAAATATTTATTAAATTAGAATATTTAATAAATATTAGAGAATAAAAATATTTATTAAATATTAGAGACAATTAGAAATAGAATATTGTTAGCAAAGATAGGACTCTAGAATAGAGTCATATCTTAGGCTCTAAAATAGGAATAAAGTTAGTAGATTGGATGGAAGATCATTTATTGTAAATGGACACTTGTTGTTTTTTCAAATGATCTATAACTAAAATAAGTTAGGACATAGAGCTTATAAATAGGTTAGTCTCCTAATGCAAATTTAGTAGAAGTTTACGTTTGTAAACTCCTGCAAATTTTTATGTAATTTCTTTTCATTATCAATAAAATTACGTGTCTGAGGACACCTCTGCCATTAGGAGGTAAATTTTGATGATGAATTTATCCATAGACATTTTCCCCAATTTTAGATCATGGAATTCTCATGATTTCTCATCATATAATCATTCAGTTAAATACTTATCTTTGAAATACTGTTGAAACTCATCCCAAGTTATGTTTTGATTTTCAAACCCAGGCACGTTTTTCACCTCTTCCCACCACAATGTAGCCTTTTCCCGCAATTGGTAGATGGCTAGGTGATCTTTGAATTTGTTGTTATACTCATAAACTTGAAAATACTTGTTCATATTTATTATCCAAGCTTCTGCCATTTCTCCTGCCTATCCATTAAATGTAGGAGGCTTGATCTCCCGGAATTCTCTCTGTAATTCCACTTCTTGTTTCTTCAGTTATTGATGTTCTGAAATATTTCTAGATTTAGCTTCACTATAGGTTCTACTCTTATTACTCCATTGCGTACGACTTCCTTCGGGATTGTCATGAATTTTTTGTTTCTATTTTCCTTCTCCGTGAATGTCTCTTTCAGGAATGGGCTGTGTAGTGTGATGGTTCTATTTATTTGAAAGGCTCTTTAGTATCCTTTCCTGCTCCCTCATTAACCTTTCATTATCACTCTGAACCTTGACCTTCTTTGTCTGAAGTTGATGTACTGTATCAAGTAGTCAATTTGTTTAACGTTGTTGGTATTCTAGTAATCTACTAGTTTTTTGATGCTGGTCTACGCTTAATTGCACCCACATCTTTGTGTTGACTTCAGGGTTGGTCAAGGAATGGATTTCCCTTGTGTTCCTGGGCGTTTGATGACTAGATCCTCTCCTCATGGTAGCTTATTGCTAGCTTCCCTGTACTATGCACAGTTTCAAAAATAAACAGAATGAAAACACCCACGTTATTGTGTTGGCCCATCCGACCCCAACGTGTAACCACGCTCTGATACCACTTGTCACATTCAAAAGGTAAACTTATACTAATATAAAAATAAAAAATCTTTTTACCCTTCACTAGCTTCCAAACCATATTGCTAAACGACCTTTTACAACATATGAAACATTCATTTGGAATTCTTTACCATGTAACCCATACAAATTAACATGTCAAAATACTTATTGATTATACACTATGCGAACAATATAATGAAGCTATATAAAAAGTCATGGTATAGATATGTGCGATCAGACTTTAGGATTTTCCATATGACAAATCGTAACACCATGGTTGTAAATTTCGTAAACATTCATTATATATTATTTGAAAAATAACTATTATGATTCTCGTAGACATTTCATTGCCCTACGTTAAAATTTAAATTTGGTTTTAATATAAGTCTGTGAACTCATGCTTGTTATTATATTCACCATCCCTTGCTCTGATGGATGATTTTCTTGCGATTCGGTTTCATGATATTTTTAATATTTTTTTACTTTGCATCAAATTTGATATTAATACAATCCGTAGTAGCCCACCTCAAATTTTGGATTGTTCACCTAGTTGGCATCTCCTCCGATTGTCCTTATCCTGTGCTATCACACCTGGATCCCACTCCTTCATTTATCTTAGGTCCCGACGATCGACAGTGCAGGTGAGGGAAGGGATGGTTAGGGTAACCACCCACCCCATCCCCCTACCTCCTGATTCATTCATTTCGCCGCTTTCATTGTCTGTCTCAGTTCTGTAGCTTGGGTTTCTCCTACGACCTTTGTAGAACTCCATTACTCGCATGCAACTCAGTTTCAAAAGTTTGGTGTTGTCGCGTTCGATTTTGCTTGATAGCCAAGGTAATACAACCCTCTTCTCTGTCAGTTTTCTATATTTTTGTTGGATTATCCTCGCATCTTTTCTGCTTATGGTGACTGTAAACACTATTCTTGTTACAGTGGAACTTGCGGCTTTTACCCAGGTGATTGTTCTGTCATTTAAAGCTTCAGGTTCAATGCAATTCTCATTCGAATGTTTGTTGAGTCACAGGTTTGATTATAGTTTACTAATCTTAGTTTCTTCTTTACCCATCACAATTGTTACTCGCAACCCATCGATGAAACCCTTCAATATTTCATTTGGTATACTAAGCACTTTTATGGCTCTGCCTTGGCCGGCTTGACCAACTCAGGTGACTTGCGGAGTCTGGTTTTTATCCATGGTTTTCTCATTTGTTCTGTTAAGTTAATTTCTTTATGTAGTTGAGATTCATCGCTCATCCAATGAGGGTTTAACATTTGACACTTTTGATTACAGGTCTTGTACAACCACAAATGGTCGAGTGTTAGGCCATTACGTGCTACCTCCAGGTAATCCTCTGTGACAAAATATTATTGTGTACTTTGGTTTAACTATGGATGGAGCCGAGATTAACTTCAGCCCCACTTGTTGCAGGGTTTTTGGGGTCCTTCGGCACTATGATATTTAGTTATGGATTCGGCACTGTGTTATAGTTTTTCTGTCTATTACAAGACTTCGAGGCTCAACCTCTTGGCACAATTCCATTCTATGATTGTTATTTTTTTGTAGTTTATTTTTAACTATGAATGTGACAGAAATTTGGTCTTCAGACTTAACTCAAAGAATATTATTAAGCCCACCCCTCGATGGAATATTTTCTGAAAAGAGGTTAAGGCTCTTTGTTTTAATTTCTGTAAAGATTTCGGTTATGAAGACTAAGTACTTTATACTGTAGCCCTAGTTTCTTGTTTTGTATACGTATTATTCCCATTCAGGTTCTTCCTATTTTTTTGTTAACAGTTATGGAATTTCCTAGTTAAGGAATTTACCTCCTGAGAATATGATGTATTTGATGTGTATAATCTCCAAGTTTTAATGCATGTACTCTTTTTCATAGTTGTTTTCACAGACTTACTTTCACCATTTAATTTTTCATTTCTAAATTTCCTCTACAATTTTATTTTTAGACCTCTGGTTATTTTAATGTATAGATGAGTGTCCACTAGGATAATTTGCTTAGGGGACATGGACCCTATACCTGTTTCCACGGGACTGGGTGCTAAACCGCTGGCCCTCATCTTACATTATTACTAATCCCTATAAATACATGGGACTTTTCTTGGTTTACAATTCTGTTAGCAATGTACATGTTTACTCTGTGTGTGTGTGTGTGTGTGTGTGTGTATACATCTCTTAATTTAATGAATGATGATTTTTTTTTTATCAGTACATTTATTTAATGTCGCATTTCATTTTCCAGATATTTATACTAGTGTTTCCTGATAACAGACTACAGAGAATGGTTATGAATTTTTTCCTAACATTATTCTACTAATATAACAGAGAATAAATACCTGCATAATTAATTCTAACATAGCAATAGGATCTCAAAGAAGATCTTTCTTAAAACATAAAAAAATTCCATCTAAATATTAATCTCAGTGTGTAAAACAAACACTTAAAATACTTATCTCAGTGTAGTCTTTCAGTAAACTGACCGTCCTCCCAACCTTAAGCGAGAAAATCACATCCTCCACTCCCCCGTGCTCCTCACCAGGGCCTTAGGTAATTTTCTAGAGACAGTAGAAGCTAGACCTCAGGATCTAGATCAAGTCTATTCATCTCTTGGCTTTTTCCTTGAGCTCCATTGGTTTCCCTACCAACTCTGGAAAACTCATTACAACAGGCCATTACTTAAACCCAACATTATTTCTACACATAACCCCTTCCCATTCTTTGGATTTCCCTTTTATCCTTCTAAGGAGGTAACTGTCAGAACTGTCTCTACCTTTTTACCCCGAGTTCTTGGAATCATTTACCAATTAGTTACTTTATTTAACTCAAGATAATTTATTAATTATCTTCAAAAAAAAAATAGTCAAGTATTTTTAACGAATAATCTTATTCGTTAAAGAATTCAAATGTTTCATAACAAGTCTATTAGCCATGATTTAATTAAAACAAGGTGTTACATCTTCCCCCGCTAAGGCAAACACCGTCCTCGGTGTTATTTGATCAACGAGAATAATTCCGGATATGCTTCTTCAATAATATGCTCATCCTCCCAGGTAGCCTCCTCCAAGCCAAAGTGCTTCAATTGAACTTTAGCTTGGGGGATGACTTACCTCTGGAGCGTATTTATCTCTGACATAGAATATGAAGTGGTTCTACCAGGAACTCGTCTTCCTGTTCTACCTGCATATAACAATTTATCATAATTAATTTAAATAAGAAGTTTATTTTTATTGCAAATTTAATGTAGTCTTGACTTACATGTTTAGGGTCATGTATATATTGCTTCAACAAAGTCACATGGAACACATTATGTACCAATAGATGACTGGGTAAAGCTAGTCGATAAGCCACAGGTCCTATCCTTTCCAGAATTTCGAATGGTCTGCAATATCTAGGAGCCAATTTGGCACAAGCATTCCATCTCAAAGTGCTCTTTTTTGGTTTAATTCTTACATATACATGATCCCCTACCACAAAATCATGGAAGGTCCTCTTTCGATCCGCATAAAATTCTTTTCGGTCTTGGGTTGCTTTCAAATTTTGCCCAATATTTCTTTACCTCATGTTCCATTTCCTCCAACATGTCCGATCCAAGCATCATCTTGGTTTCTGGACTGCTCCAGTTTATAGGATTTCGACATTGTCTTCTTTACAATGCTTCAAATAGACTCATATTAAGGGATCCTTGATATCCATTTTTATAGGAAAAGTCAACCAAATGCAGATACTCTTCCCATTTTGTAAGTTGTTGCATTACGTACATGCACAACTTATATTCTAAAACCTGATTTACCCTTTTCGTTTGCCCATCAGTCTAAGGATGGTAGGCGGTACTAAATTGTATTTGTGTCCCCAACCTGGTGAATAATGTCTTCCAGAAAGCTGATGTAAATTTTACATCTCGATCTGAGATAAAAATCCTGGGTATACCATCTAATCTGAAAATATCAGCAATTTGTACTATCTTGTGAGTTGACTAGACATGTATGAAATGGGCCACTTTGCTGAGTCTCTCTAATACCACATGATTGAGTCATTGTTTCTTTTGTTTCTTGGTAGTTTAGTGATGAAATCAAGGGAGATGAATTCCCACCTCCATTCTAGCATTGGAAAAGGCTGAAGCAATCCTACTGGATGCTGATGTTCTACCTTGACTTGTTGGCATTCCAAGCACTTGGTCAAGTATTCCGCAATGTCCTTACACATTCCAAGCCAAGAATAGTCCTTCATAATTGTTGTTAACATTTTCTGGTATCCTGGATGTCCTGCATAGGAAATCCTATGATACTCGTCCAAAATCAGTCCCTTCAGATTCATTTGATTAGGAATATATATTATTTCTCGATATACCAAGAGTTGTTTATTATTAAGCTCATAGTCTATTTTATTTCCTTTCTTTTCACCTTCTTTTGCTTGTCACCATAGGAATTGGTATTCAGGGTCTTACTTTGCTGCCTCCATAATATGTTCCTGAAACTTGAATTCTACTTGGTTAAAGTAGAGCTCATAGATGCCATAAAATTTTCTGCTTAGAGCATTGGCCACCCGATTCTCTTTACCTGTGACATGTTGAATGTCAAAATCAAATTCACTTACAAAGGCATTCCATATCTCTTGGTGAGAATTCAGATCAGATTGTTTAAAATAGTTGGTTAAACTGATATGATCGGTTCTTAACACAAATATTTTTCCCTGAAAATAATGCCTCCATATTCGCAAGGCATTCACTACTACAGTTAGCTCTAAATCATAGGCGAAATACCTCTGCTTGCGATCCTTAAATTTCTTGGATTCGTATGCTATAACTTTCCCTTCTTGAGTCAAAACTGCTCCTACCCCTTCCTTGCATGCATCGATGTATACTTCAAATTCCTTACTTGTGTATGCTACTTTCAGGACACGGGCAATAGTCAACAATTCTTTCAATAATTCAAAACTATACTGAAATTCTCAAGTCCACTTAAAGACTCGTCCTTTCCGCTGTAGTGAGGTAATAGGAAAATCTCTTTTAGAAAACCCATTAATGAATCGTCCATAATAGCCAGCCAAACCCATAAATGAATGTATGTCTGCAACGTTTTTAGGAAATTTCCACTCCATGATTGTCTGTATCTTTTCAAGGTCTACAAAAATCCCTTCGGCAGATATCACATGTCCCAGATATTTGATCTGCTTCTTGAAAAGTCACATTTACTAAAATTAGCGTAGAGCTAGTGTTCTCGTAACATTTCCAACTCTATGCGCAAATTCTCTTTGTGCTATTTTTCATTCTTAGAGTAGATCAGTATATCTTCAATAAAAATTAAAGCAAAATTATCTAAAAATGGGTGGAAAATTCCATGCATCAAGCTCATGAATGTTGCTAGTGCATTGGTTAATCTGAATGGTAGCACCACAAATTTATAATGTCTGTATTGAGTACGGAAAGATGTTTTGAATATCTATTCATCCTTAATCCGTATTTTGTGTTACCGTAACCTTAAATAAATCTTGGAGAACATTGTTTCCCCCTTCACTTGATCAAACAAATCATCTATTCATGGCAATGGATACTTGTCTTTTACAGTCAATTTATTGAGTTGTTGGTAATCCATGCAGATTCACATAGTACGATCTTTCTTCTTAACAAACAGTACCGGTGCTCCCCAAGGGGACACACTTGGTCGAATGTATCCTTTGTCCATTAATTAGTGCAACTACATTTTTAATCCCATTAATTCAGGTGCGCTCATTCTGTATGGAGCTCATGACATAAGGGTTGCCCCAGGTATTAATTCTATTATGAAATCAATGTATCGCTTGGGTGGTAATCCTGGAATATTTTTCAGGGAACACATCATGAAATTCATGCACAATAGGAATATTCTCCAGCATGAGGGTATTATCCTTGGAGTTAGAGAACCCTACTTGAATTGCTTAAAGTTGACACCCCTTTCTTATGCATTTACTCAGCTGGGATGCACTAATGGGACGCAACTGAAGTGGCTTCTTAATTCCCTGAAATTCCTGACGTGTACCATCTTTTGATTTAAAGTAAATGAATTTGTCATTGCAATCCACCAATGACCAGTGTTTTTCCAACCAGTCCATTCCCAATATAATATCGTAGGATCCCAGAGGTAGAATGTTAAGTTCTACAGTAATGTGTTGGTCACCATTTTCCATCTCGCAGTTTGAAACTTTGGCATTGACTCTTATTTTTTTCCCCCGTAGCTAGTTGTACTAGCCATGGATTCTTAAATTTATGATTGTTTAATTTACAATTTTCAACTATACGGGGGTGTATATAGCTCAAACTGGCCCTAGGGTCAACTAAAATAGAAACAGATTGGGTTTGTATTTTATTTTATAATTCTATCATAGTTGGGTGAAAATCTGCTTGCCAATCTTCTAGAATAGCATTGATTCTGGGTATGTTTGGTGCTACATCTCCCATGGTAGATGCTTCTTGCAGATTTTATGCCACTTTATTTCTCCCTCGACGAGGACAGTTTTTAAAATAATGTGCATCCCCACAGTCCCAACACTATAACAGAGGTTTTTGGGACTGTCTAAGGTCTGGCCTACTAGACGCTTTAGTATGTCGCTCCTTAAATTCCCATTTGGTCCTTTGTTTACTTTTCCCATTATGCGTATTCGTTAAATTCCTTGCAGCGTTCTTGTAATTTCCAGATCTGTTATTTTTAAAATTGAAGGGGCTTTTCTGCCCTTTCTTGGGTGGCAAAAATTTTCCAGTTTCTACCTTAGCCTTGGACTATTGATAGCACATACATGCTTTCCTTATCACTTCGTCCATCGTTTTTGGGTTTACAAAATCAATCCTCTCTTTCATGTGTATCGGAAAAATGCTCAAAAACCGTTGCACCTTTTGCTTTTCGTCGTGAAAATAAGGTACATATCTTAACAAGGAGGTAAATTTAGTGATAAATTCATCCATAGACATTTGCCCCAATTTTAGAACATGGAATTATCGTGATTACTCATCATAGAATCCTTAAGCTAAGTACTTATCTTTGAAACTGCGAAAACTCATCCCAAGTTACGTTCTGATTTTCAATCCCACACACATTTTTCACCTCTTCCCACCACAAAGTAGCCTTTTCACGTAGTTGGTAGATGGCTAGGTGAGCTTTATGATTGTTGTTATACTCATAAAATTGAAAATAGTTGTTCATATTTATTATCCAAGCTTTTGCCATTTTTTCGGCCTCTCCATCAAATGTAGGAGGCTTGATCTTCCAGAATTCACACCGTAATTCCACTTTCTATTTCTTTAGTTCTTGCTGTTATGAAATATATCCAAATTCAGCTTCATTATAGGTTCTAATATTATTACTTCGTTGCGTATGATTTCCTTCGATATTGTCATGAATTTTTCGCTGCTGTTCTCCTTCTTCGAGAGTGTCTCTTTCAGGATTGGGCTGTGTAGTTTGATGGTTCTATTTATCTGAAAGGCTCTTCAATATCCTTTCCTGTTCCCTCATTAACCTTTCATTATCACTCTGAACCCTGGCCATCTCTATCTTAAGTTGTTTCATTATATCAAGTAGTAAATTTGTTTGACGTTGTTGTTCTTCCAGTAATCTATTGGTTTTTTTATGATGGTTTACGCTTAATTTCACCCACATCTCTAGGTTGAGTTCAGGGTTGGTCAAGGGAGGGATTTCCCCTGTGTTCTTGGGTGTTTTATGACTAGATCCTCTCCTCATGGTAGCTTATTGCTTGCTTCCTTGTACTATGCAAAGTTTCAACAATAAAGATAATGAAAGCACCCATGTTATTGTGTTGGTCCATCCGGCCCCAACGTGTAACCACACTCTGATACCACTTGTCACATTCAAAAGGTAAACTTATACTAAGATTAAAAAAAATATTTTTACCCTTCACTAGCTTCCAAACCATATTTCTAAACAACCTTGTACAACATATTAAACATTCATTTGGAATGCTTTACTATGTAACCCATACAAATTAACCTATGAAAATACTTATTGATAATACGCTATGCAAACAATATAAAAAAGTTATATAAAATGTCATGGTATATATATGTACGATTAGAATTTAGGATTTTCCAAATGAAAAATTATAACACCATGGTTGTAAATTCCGTTAACATTCATTATATATTATTTGCACAATAATTGTTATAATTCCTGTAAAAATTTCGTTTCCCTCTGTTAACATTTAAATTTGGTTTTAATATAAGTCTGTGAACTCATGCTTGTTATTATATTCATCATCTCTTGCTCTGATGGATGATTTTCTTGCGATTTGGTTTCATGATATTTTTAATAATTTTTTACTTTGCATCAAATTGGATATTAATACAATCCGTAGCATCCTTCCTTGAATTATGGATTGTTCACCCACTTGGTAGCTCCTCTGGTTGTCCTTATCCTGCGTTGTCACACCTAGATCCCACTCCTCCGTTGACCTTAGGTCCCAACGATCGATAGTGCGGCTGACGGTAGGGATGGTTAGGGTGAACACCCACCCCGTCCCCCTGCCTTCTGATTCATTCATTCTTTCACTTTCATTGTATTTCTTTGCTTTGTAGCTTGGGTTATTCCTACGACCTTTTCAGAACACCATTACCCACATGCAACTCAATTTCACAGGGTTGGTATTTCCGCATTCGATTTCACTTGGTAGCCGAGGTAATACAACCCTCTTCTCCATCGGTTTTCTATAGTTTTGTTGGATGATCCTTGTAGCTTTTCTGCTTATGGTGACTAAAAATGTTATTCTTGTTATAGTGGAACTTGCGGCTTCTACCCAGGTGATTGTTTGGTCATTAAAAGCTTCAGGTTCAATGCAAGTTCTCATTCGAATGTTTGTTCAGTCATAGGTTGGATTATCATTTACTAATCTTAGTTTCTTCTTTACATTTCCTATTTCCTTTCTAGCTTGATCTGAAAAAACAATGAGTAGCAAGTTTTAATGGAGGAGGATTTACTTGACTACATAGAGGACAAACCCAATCCTATCTGAGCTTTTCATCCATAGTCAGAGTTGGTTCCAGATCTTTGTTTCTTGAATCTCATAGAGAAAAGGGATAAATGCCATTTTTCAGTCCAATATTAATGCAAACATTAATGTTCCCATGCAAAGGATTGAGGTGGCAAGTGTAGAGATTCTCTTCAAGGAAGTTTTTCAAAAGGATCAAGTTGTACAAAATTTTTCCTCAAAGCTTGACAATATTCTCACTCAACCACCTATTTCTTTCCTCCCTGGTTAAACGTGAGTTTGGTATGAAATGTGGGTAAAGGAGGTAAATATTTAAATGACTACACTTTAGGTAGGGAAGAAAAAATGTATCAAGGCTAGGAAAGAGAAAGTGAAAATGGTGGTGGAGAGCGATGTAATCATTGAAGAAATCTCAAATATTCCAAGAGTTATCCCAACACCTTGGTTTTATGCATGAGTTTTCATCACCATACTACCCCTAGTCTAACGACTAGGTTGTTAGACGAACAAATCCTTCTTGCAGACAAGAGTGATCTCCCTAATATCCTAAAGATATATAGAAACAAACAAACATAGGTAGAACATTTTCTCTAGACCATTATGCTTAAGAATTATTAATTAACTATGGAGATATGATCCTACCTGAAGTCCAACACTTACTCGGTCTTCAATCCAATCGTTCCAGAAGGTATCGATCCAACATATAAGATTTGCAATCAAATACAAGCAAACAAGATCAAAAGCATCTGCAAGATATGATAATTCAAAAGCAATAATCTATCTCAGTGATCAAGGAATCCAAGAATTAAATTATTCAAAAGATAGATGAACAACTCAATGAGAAAATAGAATCCATTTGTATCAACTTTGAATAAAAAGAAGAAACCTTACAACCTTGATGCCTTGATGTTTGTACAGGTTCTTCTAGGGTCCCGAACAACCGTTTTCTTCAGTTTGACAAGACTCCAACTCTCTGAATCAACATAAGAATATGGCTATGAGTATGTAATTTATCTCATGCCAATGATGCCAAATGTGGAGAGTATAGTTTCTTCAACAATTCTCTTCTACAAGCTAAGAAGTAAGTACCCTTGAGACTGAAACATGGTCTCAATTTATAGCAGAAGGGAGGTAGTTTCAGGTCCAATAAGGAAGGGATAAAGCCCTCTCATCATGGGGATTTTAGCTCCAAAAACCAAGGGATAGATCGATTTATGAAGGGATAAATGTTCATGAATGGAAGGGGAAAAGCTCGACTAGATAACACTTCTAGAAGGCCCCAGCTGGGAGAATATTCGACCAACTGGGTTTCTAGAACTTTTTTTTTATTTTAAACTTTTAATAGGGGTCTGCATTTTTAATGAGCAGAACATGCGGGATGTGCCATGGGTTTTATAGCAATAAACCACGGTACCACAATAAATGAGTAGGAAAAGTGCGAAGTTAGGCTTTTTATAAGATTTTTCCCAATTTCAAGACTTTATTTAGGAACTTTATGATTTTGGACCTCTAAGGGAGCAATAAATAGGTAAACATGAACCCATATAGATAGCTAAATGTCATGGTGACAAACATTAGTGTAATAGATTGCCCCCTAAAGTGCGAAATCTGAAGAGTTTTGAAGAATTCTGAGGATTGAAGTGCTTTATCATTCCGAGGATCGAGTTGTAGGCACACCGGTTGAAACCTTGAAAAAACATTCAATGCAAGCATATATATATGTATATCATCGCTAAGGTAGGCATTCCCATACTCAAATAAAAAATAACTACATGTTTTGATACATAAGTGATTTTAGAATTACATTAATATTAGACACAGCATGGACGTAGCCATATGTCATGAATAGTCTACTGAATAATAAAATTCCTCGTAGCCTGGATGGTAGAAACTAGATCCAGGGTCTTGATTTTCTCTTCTCGAACTAGTACAATTCTATCCATGTGATTAATTGTGTCGAAGTCGAACATGGTAGAAACCACTTGATTACCAGTCAATGATGTGAACTGTTAACAAGTGTCAGAGAAACCGCCAATAATGACAATGGCCCTCAAAGTACTCAGTACAATCTATGAAATGTGAATGAATGGTTTGAAGTCAAACATTTCACAAAATAATTTGATCGAAGGTCAATGGTGCAACCTTTCATCGAAGGTGAGAAACCTGCCATTAGAGCATGCAGATCCCAAGGTACTGATAGGATTCTAGATCAACTTTCTAGATGATGAGCTGTCATCGATAGAAAGTGACCCTTCGTAGGAAGGCCCACGACATGAAACCATTAGATCAATTTTTGAAGAAATTTTAACAAGGAATGACTTAGGGATGGTCAACGCGAATGGAGACAAATGTTTGCAATGAATGTTTTATTAAATTGATCTCTTGAACACATAACGACATTGCAAATGGTGACGATTGACCTAAAGCTAATACCCGGAAACTAGTTGGCGACTTTCAATGTGGTTGGATTAAATTTTTGGCCAAAGGATTTTCCCAAACCAAATATGAATGTAACAAAAGTGTCGTGTTCAAGAGTGGTATACAACTTTTTGAAACGAAGTGTGACAATTGGATTCATCTTCTCTCTTTTTACCCCACCATTTCTGGCAAGTACCTCTTTATTTTTTGACAAGCTTGAGGAGGATAACATTTGCTTGTTATATAAGCTCATCCTTTAGATGAGTCCAAATTATATTAAAATCGAACCCTAAGAAGGAGCGGTTCATTCCTATTTGTAATTTACAGGTCCTTTACTGTTAAGTTTTAACGAGTCCAGTATAGGTGAAACTCAGTGTTTTTCAATTTTAGGGAGTCAAAAGAAAAAATTAAGAAAACTCCGTGGGTGTACTTTTTCATAAATTTAGTCTCTCAAGCCCGAAAAAGGATAAAATAATGCAGGAGAGAACTCTATTGACTATGATTAGCCAATGTATACCTTTTTTGTAAATAGTCCATTTCAGTCCAGAAAAGAGGTAAACTTATACTGAAAGGACGATTGTTCATTTCCTTTAACAAGTTCGAATAGTCAAGTACTCAACAATATTTTCATATTTAAAGAGTCTGAAAAGGGCTTAAAAGAGAACTCCAGGGTTTCGCTTTTTCGTAATTTTTTAAAAGCCCAAAAAATTGATAAAAGTGTACTCATCATGAAAATAATCCTTTTCACCTGACAATCCTGTTTTCTACACATAAACTCGAAAAATTAAACATATCCGTTTCCAATAAGTAAAAACTTTCGAAAAATAACTTTTTAAAGTGGAAAATAAATAAAATAATATTTTATTTATTTAAAAAATCTTATAAAAAGTAGTTCAACAAAGTTGTTTTCACCTTTTGTGTTTAGAGTTAAAAGTGGAGAGCTCTGGGCAAAAAACATTCTGGAGGTGATAACGTGAGAACCGGCCACTTAAATCAAAATCCGTCGAATCCAGGTAATCCACAACACTTTTCTCTTCATTTTCATCCATTTACATTCTCTTTTTTAGTTTTTAAATTCATTTTTTGGGGGAAAAAAAGGTTCAAAATTTCATTCACAGGGGTCTGCGAGTCAGCCATTGGTTACCTATGGACTCTGATAATTTTCCTAAAGGAAAATTATCGGGCTACCGCAGTTTTTATGAAGGGCACGTGCAGGGGTCCGCACTGTCCCTATACAAAAACTGCGGGGCCGTCATAAGAAAATGAAATTTGATAAATTCTCTCAAAAATGGATAAATTTTTTCACTCTTATAGCTTCTAACAATTAAATGCGTCCATTTGTAGGTCATTGCACAATGTTGGAGTGGTGAGAATGCGAGCACGAAGAGGTAGATGATGCAGCAATGAACAATCCAAACACGATCCGTGTTTTGAGAAATTGCGGATTATACAAATTCTGGGCCATTTAGGGCATGAGGGCACAGGTAGAGCTAATGACTTGGCTGCTGAATAAATGGTACGTTCAGGCACAATGCTTTATCATTGGAGATCACAAGCTAGAAATTGAGCTTGAAGACATCTACTTCCTCACTGATTTATCAAAAATAGGTGAACCTATCTCTTTGTTTGGAGCTAGGCAAGGTGGCCTGCCTATCACTAGCTACAAACAAGAATTATGTAATGAAGAAGCTGATCCCAAAGAAAACCAGATAGACATAAAAACTATCATAAGTCTTGATCTGAAAGTCATTGCATTCACTGTTACCAGATTATGTGGAAGTGCAGCTCCACATGTGGCTACCAAGTCATAAATGCAGACAGCTGTTGAATGTTACAGAGGTACAATCTTCAATTGGTGTGAAGGGGTGTTGACCAATATGAAGGGTCAACTGACCAGAGCGAAGAACTCAAAGTTGAAAAACTTTGGGTATGGTGCTATCTTAGTATCTTTCGCTTTGGAGAGGATTCCGTCCCTTGCCCCTCAGTTGATGTTTGTTGACCATGGTGAAGTTAGAGAGTCTCGTATGGTACGATGGGTGGTACTAATGGTTCGCCATGGTGGCGACGACTGTACGGTAGTCCTATTCACTCCATCATATTTCTGTTGGTTAGAGAACCAAATCTTTGCTATCAAGGATTTCCCGTATGTAGGCATAGACTTTCGAGGAGACCCCAAGATGTCCTTACCTCCAGGGAAACAATGGGATGAATAAGGTAAATGAATTATTTTGATATATTTTAACTCTAATTTTTATTTTTATTTTCAATCATCCAATAGTAATAACAAAAATTTTAAATGCAGATGTTGGTCCACGAAGACCAGCCAATCTCCGCCGCTTTGAGAGGAAGCTGACAAATCCTATTGTACTACCAGGGAACCAGGCAGTAGAGATTCTCACTAACTTAGAGAAAAACCTGGAAAGGTTAACTATAGACATCCCAGAGACAACGATGGACGATATTCCTCTTCGTCTCTAGAGGCACATCGCTGGTGTTCTTGGCCAGTTTCGGAGATACCCGTAGGTGATAGTATATTATCATGATCATCAACACGGATAGTGGATGATCATCGCAGACTATCGTATTTTTATTTTTTGTATCACTATATTTCATATCATAAGGTGTTTTAAACCTATGGTCCTAGACGATGTAATATTTTTTAAACACAAACTCTATCTATGATATGACTACTTTTGTCGGCTATCTTGTTCAACACATATCGAATGTTGTTTTAATTTACTTTTTTAATGTCGCAAATCTTTATTTATAACATTAATAGCTAATGCATCAGCCAATGTATTTGATATTCTTGGAATGTGTTTATATTTGTTGTAATCAAATTTCCTTTCCAAGAGACGAACCTTCAAAAATAATCTCAGTAACACTGGATTTTTACTTGCGTATACTCTATTTAAATGTAATACAATGAGTTCTGAATCTAGCCTAAAGATCAAACGCCAAATTCCAAATGAAATGGCATCAGATAATAACTCAATCACTGCGCTATATTCTGAAAAATTATTTGTTGTTTGACCAAGGCTTACCCCATGCATAGAAACTAACTCATCGGTGGGTGAATAGATAACCCAAGCTGCGGAAGAGATATTCCGTGTACTACGATAGACACCATTAGCAAAAAAAATGTATGCTTGAAGGGACGTCGACATCTACAATATCAAGAGTAATCAAGTTAAGCAGGAATAATAGTCAACACAAACTTAAACTAGACACACTCATCTAATATAAATCAGCTAATCTTAGAAAAATAACTAATGTATAGGTATGATCTTCACACAAAAATCAAGCATAATATCTCTTCAGATAAATTCCATTTCTGGGTTTATCTAAAGAGATCCCGTCATAATCAATCAATTCGTAAGCCCCTTTTTCAAGCACTCACTTGAAAATATAAGGACCATGCCACATGGGTTCAAATTTCCCAGATCCTAGTTTATTATTAGCTTGGTCATATACCAATACTAGGTCACCTTCCGAAAAAACACGAGGTGTAACACTTCGGTCGTACTGAGCTTAACATGTTTTTTATGAGCTTCAGCTACTAATGCAATGGTGCACCAAGTCTCATCTAATTGTGCTAAGTACAAACATTGAGAATTTTGAGGTTTAAAATGGGCCTCATAAGGAAATAATAAAATAATAGTTAAACCAATAAAATAATATTTATGAATTTGCAATTCACTTTTTGCACCACAATCCATGTAACCATAGTTAAATTCAATTCAAAAGTTGTACCAAAATAAAATTAATAAAAAAATTGTATTGATGTGACTATAAATAAGAATGAGCTTTTCAAGAAAAAATCATTATCATTGAACAACTAATGCATTTTTCCTTTGTACTTAAATAACTTAAAATAAAATATAAATATAAATTTATAAATTCTTAATTATTATATGCTATTAATTAAAATTTATATTATTTAAATTGTATAATAACATGTAATTAATATACTATATAAAAATAGTATAATATAATATAATAAATGTATAGGGATATGCATTGTTTCTTTCAAGAAATATGAAATGACAATAATATATTTTTATTCAAAAAGTGTGAAATGACATTTATTATGAGTACTTTACTTTGACTTTAAAAGTACTTAGAGCACTACTATGGTTAACCATGAGTTTTTATCCACCATTGAGAATGTGACAAGTAAGTACCTTTAACTCAAACAATGCCACCTCAACCATTAGGGATGATGTCATCCCCTAAAATTTGATTGGTTCTCATAAAGTGAATTTTGATTGTACATTTTCCTTAGGACGCCCATTTTAGACCTCAAAATTACCCTAATGAAGCGTTTTTCCTCTTTAGAAGTGGCTGGTAGTAACTCTATGGCTAATTGGAGTGACGATATTTCGCATTCAATCGGTAAAACAACTTCTAAACCGTAGACCAGTTGAAAAGGAGTGAACCCTGTTGCAGTTTTTTTTGAGGTTCGGTATGCCCAAAGTGCTGAGAAAAGCATAGTATGCCAATTCGATTTATGAATTATGATTATCCTTTTAATCATAGTGGTTAAAACTTTATTAACAACTTCAACCTAACCATTAGCCTATAGATAATATGGAGTAGAATTATCATGCTGTAGACCAAGCTGGTCGGAAATTTCGGTCATCATGATGTTTCGAAAATGACTCCCATGGTTAGTAATGATAGCTTGGGGTACACCAAATCAAGCAATCACGTGATTGAATACAAATGTAGTTACAATTTTTCCATCGGCCGCAAACATAGGCATCGCCTCGGCCCATTTTGTAAAATAATCTACTGCGAGAATAATATACCCATGCCCCCCGTCCAAGTGAGGGTTACATGTAATGAAATAAATGCCCCATTTTGTAAAAGGACCAACCACAATTATGGGGTGAAGAGGAGCTGGTGGTGCACGCATATTCTGATCAAATATCTGATAGTTATGGCATTTTCGGACCGTGACAACGCAATCTTTGAATAATGATGGAAAAAAATAACCAGTGCACAATATCTTTTGGGCTGTGGAAAAAACAGACATATGACTGCCATATGCTCTAGAATGATAGTCATTCAAAACTTGTTCAGCATCTTCATGAGTAAAACATCGTCGAAATACAAAACCCGCACCACGACGATAAAGCGTGTCCCCAACAATATTGTATTTTTGAGATTGGTATTGGATCTTTTGTCAATGTGAACTTGAAAGTTCAAGCCAAAAATTTTGGGTTTGGAGATAAATGATGATATCCCCATACCAAGGATCTAACGTACTGATAAGAAACAGAGATTCATCAGTGATCAGATGCTCTACCACAGTTTCTGTCTGAGTATTTGGGAAGTCACACATAAGTTCGGTGAACACCAGTGATTTATTTGATTTTGATTTTTCAAATTCTAAGTCAAACTCCTGAAGGATAACTATCCATTTAGAGTATTTTTCCCTGAGCAATTGTTTAGTCAAAATTTACATCATTGGGTTACAATTAGAAATCACAGTAGTTTTTCGTAACAAAATGTAATGACGAAAACGTTAGACAAATTGTACTGTTTCCAAGGCCAATTTATCCACATGTGAGTATTTAATATCTATTGGATTGAGATTCCAACTAAGGTAATAAATCACATTCTCATTGTGGAATTCATCCTCCTGAACTAATACCATTCCAATAGTGGAATTAGAGGTTGCTAAGTATAAAAAGTAATCTTGGCTGTAATTTGGTGGATGCAATAACAATGCATGGGTCAACACATGTTTTAAAGGATCAAAAGATCGATCAGTGATCTCATCCCAAACTAAAGGAACATTATGTTTCAAAAGCTTGGTAAAACCTTTCGTTAACTCAACATAGTTCTGGATAAATCTACACAGAAAGTTTGCTTTCCCTTGCAAACTTTGAAGTTGGAAAAGTGTGGAAGGAGGAGGTAAATTGACAATAGCCTCAACTTTCGAAGGGTCGACATGAATGCCTTCTTTCGAAATGAAAAATCATAGTAATATACCAGATTGTACACAAAAAACACACTTTTGGGGATTCAAACAAATCTTATAATACCTACATCTCATAAATATTGCTCTTAAATGAGTAGGATGATCTTCCCTGTGTAATTAATGAACAGGTAAATCATCAAGATAAGGTTGCACAATGTGTTTAATGTCATGAAAAGCATAGGAAATTTCCCTTTGAAAATTTGTCCCAGCATTCTTCAATCTGAAAGGTAATTTACAATAATTAAATGTTCCCCAAGGACAAATTAATGTTGTTTTTGGTTGATCGGCAAGGAGTATGTTGATATGATTGTATCTAGAAAATCAATCCATAAATGAATACATTTCATATCCAGCACAATCGTCAATAATTTGGTCGATATAAGGAGTTGGATAATTATCTTTAGGAAAAGCTTTGTTAATATCCCTATAGTCGACACATACTCGTATTGTTCCTTGTTTTTTCATAACAGGAACGATATTAGATACCCAATCTGTTAAAGGAATTGGATAAATAAAACATGATTTTAATAATTTCTCAACTTCAGCTTTAATAATAACAACTTTTCGTGGATGTATTAGACGTAATCTCTTCCTGACAGGTTTATCATCCGGGTAAGTCTTTATTTCATGAATGAAAATGTTGGGATCGATTCCTTGCATTTCTTCATAATACTAGGAAAATATGTCACAAAATTCTTGAAATAGGGCTTTATATGTAGAAATTTCATCTGACATACACAAAGAACCTATATGAATGTTTTCAATAATTCCTGGTTTAATGGATATGTCAATGGGAACTGTAGAAGAAATATTTCCCAAATTAATTTCAGAATTTGAATTTGCAATCGATATTGGACTCTGAGGTTCGTTGACATAATCAATTAGAAAAATAGATGAAAAATTATTTTCAAATCTATCAAGCTCAAGTAAAAGTGATGACCTATGATGGAGATAATCCCATGGTAATTCATCTAAGGACAAGAATTCATGAATTCTTTCATCAATATGAAACACTTGTTGAAATGGATCAGGAATTGATGTTATAGCTGAGTTGGATGGTGGAAATGATTCTTCGTTGATCACATTCATTGGACCATCATCAGTTGATAAAGGATTAGAAAATGACTGTACTTCTTGATATGTTATCTAAAAAGTACTCAAAGGCATCACACCATTGAATGAATCTAGTTCTTATTCTAAAGGCACTATCCAAGGATCATCAAATGGAATAGTGCTTGATGTAATCATATTGATATTTGAAATAGTGTGCAATACGTTAGGTGGAGGTATAGAAAAAGTTCCCATTAAAGAGGAATATTTGACTAAACCTACTCCTACATCCTCATAAGGGATAGTCGATTTTCCAACGTGCTGAATACTATCCGTTGAAGCTGGGTCAGACGAATAATATGAGAGCTGATCGATTTTCACAATATTTCCTTGATGAGGAAACATGATTAATTGAAAGACGGATGATACGGCAGTAGTCATAGCATAAGACCAACTTCGACCCAGAAGAAGGTTGTAATCTAGAGGGGCATTAACTACCTCCACATCTAAATTAACGATTTTACCTTCGACCTCTATAGGTAGATCCTGCAAAATTCCAAATGGATGGAATCCTCTTCCATCAAAAGCTTTGAGGATTTTCGGTGATTGGTTAAGGGTTGGAGAACAAAGTGATTTCCAACAGTTTAATGACATGATACATGTACATGCTCCTTCATCAATAATAGTACGAAAGCAACATCTTTTTTTTATTAGTACTGGGATCTGAAAAGCCATTTGATGAGGGAGACGAGGTGTAAAATTTTCTAAATCGAAGATCATGAGGTTTGAATCCTAAATATCTATAGCTCTAATTGCTGATAAGAGTAACTTACTTTGTGCTAGGCATGATTGCAGCACTTCCAAGGCCGACATTGCTGAAGGAGATATTGCTAAATCCTCTACAATGTTGTAATTCTGAGAAGCTCTCGCATGTGGATTGAAAGATGATTTACGAAGTACGCCTTTAGCAGGCAGTTTGATTACTAAATCAGAATTAGGTTTCTTGATATGAATTGGATCAGAAACCGAAGGAGATGTAGCTGGTGCAGAATTAGAATTTTCTACTTCTTTACCAGCAACGAGATTTTTACTACCGTAATCTTGTGATCGAGTCGCAACCATTACTTGAGACATCATCAAAATATCTGCTGATGTATTAGAAGAAGATCCAATAATTTTTCTATCTTGAACAGGAAAAGGATCCTTCAAGACAGCAGGGGTAGACGAACCTTTGACGAACTTAGATACCTCAGCCCTATGCGGACATTCTTTGGTGAAATGATCCTCGTCACAGATAAGACATGGATAACGAGGTTTCCGTTTATCATCAGTCGGTTCATTTTTATCAGTTTTTCCCTTGGGGGATGAAGTCTGTTTATTTTTATTTTTCCCTTTCTTCTTGTTACCAAATTATGACTTTGTAGTAGTTGAATCTACAATGTGAATATTGGCAGAAGTTTCCAGGGAAGATTCTCCTTTTGGTGAATCAGGTAAAGTTATTATGGGAGAAGTAACCTTTGAAGATTTCTTCTTACTCTTAGTCGTACTAACTGAAACGATTACATCGTCAACGGCATGAGACCTTGAAGGAGTTACTGTAATCTGACCAGGACGCGGTAAATCAGGAATTTTCTCATAAAAATTACCTGACTAGGTATATACCAAGTCAAGATACTGAGCTTGAGCGATGACTTGTTCTTCTGTAAAAACCCCTCCTTTAGCTACATCTTTAGTGATTTTTGGTAGCAATGATTTGATAAACCATTCTGCCAATATCTGATCTGGGATAAAAAATTTCACCAAACGTCTTCTATGTCTCCATTCATGTATATGGTCTGATATGTATGTAGACATGGATTGTTTTAGTGAAGTTAATAGTTCTATGCCGTTGTCGTATCTGACTGGAAACTGAAAATGAGTTAAGAAAGTGGTTGCTAGAGCATTGAAATTATTAAAAGAGCCTTGTGGCAGTTCAATGTACCATTTGGGAGCTAATCCTATTAACGTTCTCTGAAAAAGTCTAAGTCGAATAGAATCGTTGATTAATGAGTTCAATGCACACCAGAGGTGGTAAGTCATGACATGGTTGGAAGGGTCCTCTCCTAGTTTTCATTCAAACTTTGGGATATCACTGGGCAACTTATGCGGCATTGGTGGCCAATATGGATGATAATAGATGGGATCATTTGTAAGGTGCGTTAAATCAGGTAAATCCAAAGTTGCTATGAATGGTAACTAACAGTTAGGGTCTTGTGAAACTATACCAGTTCCAGGAGGAGGATATCCAGGATATCCTGGAATAGCCTATGCATTGGGAATCGGTATGCCCCCTGGATAACCAGGATTAACCGGACCATATTGGGGTTGAGTAGGAGTTTGGTATGTATACCCAGGGTATGGTTGATATACTGGATTTTGTGCTATAGTTCCATATTGATACGACCCTTGGTAAGGTTGATAAGTAAACTGAGGTTGGCTTGTTATAACCGTACTTGTACCAGGTTGTCTTGTAGGCATCTGAATAATAGTCTGGGGTGGAATAGAAACTTGAATAATTGGTACTGATACCTGAGGGGTTGTAGAAACAAGAGCTGCAGATACTCCAAGAATAGGTGTGGTAGGATGAACAGAAATTGGCGCAACAGTTTGGGTTGGAGTTTTAGGTGTAATCAGACAAGGTTACTGAAAACTTCCTGATGTAGGTACCTGAACAGTAGGTTGATCAGGTTGGACAGGTTGGACTGGTTGGACAGGTTGTTGTACATGGGTATAACCAATTGGTTGTCCAGGCTGATAATAAGGTACTTGAATATTAGGTTGAAAATTTTGTTGAGCTTGAGATGGATCCCACACTGTATTAGGTCACGGATACGAAGGTTGTGGATAAGAAGGACCATAAATAGGCTAATAATTTGGAACATAATTTGGATAATTGACTGGATAATTCCCACTTCCAGGATACAATTTCTGTTCCGGGTAAAATTGTTTCCCTAAAGAAGGTTGTGGACCCTGAGTTAGATATTGACCTTGAGGCATGTATTGACCTTGAGGCACGTATTTCCCTTGAGGCTGATATTGACCCTGAGGCATGTATTGACCTTGAGGTTTCCTCCAGGCTGTAAATTACTAACTTGAGGTTGCCCCCCAAGCATAAATTACTACCTTGAGGGTCAGGGTTTGGGATGTTTCCAGACATCATATAAATTTGTTCCACATTTATAGTTCTGGTATTTGATTCATGTAGTCCAGATGATAGTGTACTTTTATCAAGAAAAGAAGATGCTCCTGAGAAAGTACTAGAGAGTGAATGGTATCCTGCAGGAACTAAAGGACCACCATACAAATATGTTTCTAGAGATTCAGAAAACATGGATGAGTCACCAGACATGTTTAAAGGAGATCTATAAACTCTTGGTGTAGAAGGAAATGGAATTCATGGTGGCGAATAATTGAGACCAACGTTCTGTAGAAAGTCTTTCAATGAAGAATACCAAGCATCTTGTCTAAAAGGACTATAAAAAATTGATTCGCGTTCTCTAAGATCTAAAGTTTTTTGAGGCGAAGCAAGAATTACTTCTTCTTCAGTGTCAGTAACTTCTTCAATACTAATGAGACCAGGAGGAAGATCTTCTGTGATCTGAGTCTTCACTCTAGGTGAATCAATATTACTAGGGGTTGGAGTAACAAACTCTAAAGTAGGTTAAGGCATAGCAGGTTCAGTTTTTGGCTCAGAAATTTTAGGTTCAGTAGATGATAATTCACTTGTTGTAGAAGCAAGTTTAGCTAATTCAGAAATTGAAATTTTCTGAGGAGTAAACTCTGTTGTTTGCGGTTGATCTACTTCATAATGAGGATGAATAACTATAGATGTTTCTTCCTGTTCTGTTGATCTAGTCTTAGATGTTTGTCCTCTTTCAGATCTAAGTTTTTCTAATTGACTTGGTGTATATTCAGGGACTTTCCCTTGAATTCTAAATGATTATCTCGGTAATTCAAACCACGATTAAAACTTTTAATCACACGCAATAAAATAAAAATTTCAATAAAAGTCCTAAACTCTCTAAGGAAACAACCAAATGAATCACACACCTAGAAAAATCTAAGAGATCAATCCACACACAAACAGTAGATTCTTGCACTAAAAACACTGGTTGGTGATGAAATCCAACATCATAGAATTTTAATGCAGAAATGGCGGTTGGAACAGTTACCCCAACAACCTGCTTAATGAAACAGACCGGTGCAAGTTTCTCCACTTAAACCATCACGAGTGAAAATAACCCTCCAGAGAGTCCAAGTGAGTCTAGTCGATGTCTGCTCTAGGTACAATGGGACCTTCCCTCCACCGTCACCTTGGGAAATAATCCTAAATTTTATGGCCACTAAGGTCACCAAAGGGAACACATATACCTGGGGAAAAAATCTACGATCCAATATACACGCAAGGGTAGAGTAACAAGCTCAATCCCCTTGAAGGCTCCTTGACATAACCCAAGTTTTACCGATAAGTGCCCCAGGCTCCTCAACAATGGTCTATCTGGGGTTTACCATTTTTAATACGTGCACATCTTCTATCATTCCCAATGATATAGGTATGATTACCTCACTGGTTCGGATATGATCTTGTGCTTGACTCCTTTAGGAGGAGCTTCCCAGAGCATACATGCTACAATTGGATTTTCCTACCGTAATATCGACTACTTGTTTGTTTTTATTACCTTGGAAAGTTAACTAAAACCTATTCCAAGACACTAGCTTAAGCTATGTTGGTGGAAAAGAGCCCTAGAAAATATAAAATTTCTAGATTGATTTTAATTAAGCGTTACTTTTAATTGGCAGTTTCTTAGGACAAGAGTTACGGAAATGAAACTTTGCTGATGTTTAATAACCCAACTCAAAATAATTCATTAATGCATATATATGAGAAACAAATCATTTATTTTCAATGAATTCCAGCTAGAGGAAAGAGTTGAGAGTGTTGTGTCTCAATCTAGTCTCCTAAACTGAGTTCATTTAATTGTCAACCAGGATTTGTAAACTGCTGAAGTGAAGTGTACCATATGTACCTAGGTGCTTGTTTCCTAGTGCGTTGTGTGTAGTGTTTTGTGATGTTTTGGTCTTTTATGTTGACTTATGATGTTTTTGGTCTTTTGAAGTCAAAAGATTATTATGATGAATGGGAAATGGCTATAGTATTGTAGGGTTTAATTGTAGTATCTCTTATTCACCATCACAATTATACTTATGCTCAGCACTCTTCCACAAGAAGAAACTCTTCCAAGAAATCTGTATACTATCTTAAGCATGATTGTGATCTTGAACGTTTTAGTTGTGTGTTTTCACTAAGTACCATAGTTGTTCTTGCTCTTAAACGCTTGTCCAAAATATCATAATGATGAGTGGGAGATGGCTATGATATCTTAGTTTTTCATTCCTTTCAGTCTTTACATTTACATCTGCACTCAATTACACAGTCAGGATTGTTCGAAAAACTCTTCCAAAAGAAGGAAATCTTCCAAAATATCAATAATGATGGACAAACAGACTGTATAATTCCATAGAATAATGCATGATAGTTTAGTTAGGATGCTCCAGAGTTTAATTGCACTTACTTCATGCTCAGTTGTTCTGTTTTAAGTTTGATAATGACTTGTAGTTTAACGCTGTTTTAGGCTAGTGACATTTTAGGTTTGGTTGTAGCTCAACTCATTGCATTTGCACTCCATATTCAGTTGTCAGTCACTGCATACTAGATTACTTCAGTTTTTAAATTTAACAAAACAACCTTCATTATTCACAAATCTCTTCTTGTTCTAAAATCCATAATTGATTCATCACCATATGAACAGAAGACAATATCATTTTAAGGCCTGAAGTACCTCTGCAATTTCCTTATCATTTCATAAACAGAGCCCTCTCTCAAAAGACTACTTTGAAAAGAAATCAATAACTCTTGAGTAAGGTTTTGTGACATTCAATTGAATTGCAGAATAGAGTTAGAAAACTAGTCCTATAATAGAAGATCTTATGATGATATCAATGTTTTATTCCAAACATACTTCAACAAATCTCTAACCAAGGATAAAATGTTGCATCATTATAAGTTAGTTGTTTAAATTGTTTAGTTAGGAAGATTTGCATGTTTAGTTGATCATTTCTCAAGTTGAGTTTATGTTTTTAATCATTTCCTTAGAAGTCATTATCAAGCTCTGTTTTTTCTTAGTCATAGTTTAGATTTGATTCTACTTCAGTGTTTGCAATTGCATTTGTCATTTGTCATCAATCAATTAGGTCTCACTCTGTTTTTAATCATTAGCTTCCTTCCATCAGCTTTCTAGTCATCTTTCTTGTGAACATAAAATCACCAAAAGACCAAAAACATCATAAATCATCACAAAAGACCAAAAACATCACAAAACACTACACACAACGCATTAAGAAACAAACACCTAGGTACATACAGTACACTTCACTTCAGCAGTTTACCAACCCTGGTTGACAATTAAATGAGCTCAATTTAGGAGACTAGATCGAGACCAAACATTTTGGCGCCGTTGCCGGGGAAGTGAAAACTAGGTAACCTTTGTTTCTTAGCATCCAAAAACAATTATATGTGTAGGGAGAGAGATTCAAGGGGAAGATTTATAAGCAGCAGAGGCAGAAGTTTGATTTCTAGAACACCACTTGTTTCATCTAGATCCAGAGCTAGTACACCTTCAACTCAAACCCATCTTCCATCCTTTACTGATCTTGGACTTCTAGAAGACCTGAAATCAGATATCCCATTAGAAAAACCTTCCACTTCATCCACTGAACCTGCCATAGAAGAAGATCTAAAAACTCCTGTTAGGGACACAAACCTTTCCACTTCCACAAGAGAGTCAACCATGGCAAAAGAAGGAGGAGGAGGAGTTTTTAATGGAGAACACACACTATTTGGAGGTAGAGGTAGAGGTAGAGGAGAAGGAGGTAGAGGAGAAGGAGGTAGAGGTACAGATGGAGGAAGAGGTAGAATAGGAAGCTCTTTTGGGTTCCCTATAATTGATGAAGAAACCAATACAACCATGAAAAACATTTCACCCTCTGTCCTTCCAAACTTCTATGGACTTAAAACTGAAGATCCTGAAACTTTCTTATTCGAATTTGAAGTACTATGTAGAACTTATGACTACTTACAAGATGCTCAAAAACTGAAATTATTTCCTTCAACTTTGAAGGGAGCAGCATTGAAGTGGTTTATGAGTCTAATCAATAGTTCTATTAGAACATGGGAAGATATGAAACAAGCATTTCTAGAGAGATATTTGGATTATTGTATGCCGGTTAATCATAAGGAAGAAGTGTTCAAGATGTTACAAAAAGAAGATGAAAACTTAGAAGATTTGTTGGAAAGATTTAATTACAACATAAAAAGGGAAAAAATGGAAAACCTAGATCAAGACACCTTAAAAGCTCTTTTGTTGAAAAAAATTAGGGATGAATGGTTGGATATCCTTAACATGATGGGAAAAGGGGATATATCACAGCTCACATTACCTGAAATATCCGAGTTATGTATCAACCTTTCAAGAGGGAAATCTAAAACTGTCAAAGGTCCAAGAGATCCTGCTCTTGCAAGGGCAAGTAAGTCTGCTTCTGGGACAGTAAGTAGATCAAAAATAGGACACATGCTTGATGATTTTAAATCTGACATCTTAGGGAGTCTTAGTGAACAAATAGACACCCTTAAGATACAAAACAAGCAAAAGGCTGAATCTGATGCCTTGGCAATCTTTTGTCCTAAATGTAGAAAGAAACATGCCTTGAGAGAGTGTCCTTTGGATGTAAAAGTTGTAGAAACCTGTGTCATTTGTTCTGAGAAACATGAGACCAAGAATTTTCCTTCTCTTCCTGGTCTCAAGGCTGTCTTTCAGGAGGAAACTCCTACAGATTCCACAGAGTCCCTCAATTTTGTATCTAGAAGACCTTGGCAGGGACCTCAGACACAAGGATTCCATGATCAAATGTATAATCAACCTCCACCTTGGAATCCTTGGCAGCAACCTTGGCCCCAATTTCAAAATCAATCTCAGTCCTGGGCACAATGAACACAAAGTCCCTATGGAAGATACTCTCCATACTATCAGTATCCACCATCCTATCCACCATACCCACATTTTTATCCTCAAAATCCTCAACAAAATTTTCCTCAAAATCTTCAACAAAAATTTCAACAAAATCCTCAACAACATCATCAGAACCAACCACATCAAAATCAACCACTTTCATTACCATTCCCTCAAAAATCAAATCAATTGCCTGCTCAACCTATACCAAACCCCAATAATAAGAACCCTCAGAATACATACATGATAGAAGGCCAACAATTTCCAACTTATTTAATTACTCCTTTAGACTTTAGTGATGTTCAACTGAGGTCTGGAAGAATACTTGAAAAGAGGAAACCTTCTGTGATCATACAAGAACAAGATAATTCTGAGGAAGACTCCCTACGGGTGAATAAAAGTCTTGAAGAAGACACATCCTTTCAAGACCCACACATTGAAAAACTAAAACAAAAAGATCCAATAAATCCAACTCCTGTATTAGAGCAACCATCCACATCTACTTCTATACCTCCCTTTCCGAAAAGATTACAAATTGATAGACGTGTAGAAAAACAAATCATGGTGCCTAATTATGATTTCTTAGATGAATTGAGAAATGTTTGCATTAAAATTCCATTATTGCAAGCCATCAAGGAAATCCCAATTTTAGCCAAAACAATAAAGGAGTTAAGTATGAAAACAACAAGAAAAAGAATAAGAGAAACCAAGAAAATTCAACTGGTAGGACAAATAGCAGACATTATGATGGGCAAGATTGCTATTCCAAAGTATCTTGACCCAGGAAATCCAGTTGTCAAAATTCACATCAATGGAATTGAGATTCAAAACACACTCATTGACTTAGGAGCAGCAATAAATATCATGAGTAGACAAATCATGGACAAATTGAAACTTCCTAATCTTCTCTTTACACCCACACTATTACAATTAGCAGATAGATCTGTGATCAAACCAGATGGGGTAATAGAAGACATTCCAGTGTCCCTAGATTCTTGGGAGTACCCTGTGGATTTCATGATCCTAACTCCTAAGAATAATCTAGGAGGCCATCCTGTTATATTAGGAAGACCTTGGTTGGCTACAACTGATGCTTTTATTAGTTGTAGATCCGGTGATATGTACATCTCTGATGGTAGTTCAACTAAGAAATTCACTTTATATCCTCCAACTAGGACAATTACAGATCTAGATGACACTCAATGGATAGAGGATGAAGAAGATTTACAACCTCTCTTCACAATTTCAGAAATTAGTGAAGATAATCAAATTTTGAATACTCTAGAAAACTTTGAATCCTCTCCAGAACACAAACATGAATCATTTCAGGAGGGATCCAATATTGAATTTTTGTCATCTAGGCAGATGTCTCTTCATTCTATGGACAAATTTGGCAGCTCTACAAGTGAAATTTTTCCAAGCAAAACTTTGAACATAAACAAGAACCTAGAAAAATCTCAACAAGAAGAGTTAGTCAAAGTATTACAGAGACATTCTTCTGCATATGCATGGGAATACACCGACATGAAAGGGATAAGCCCCAAGACTTGTACTCATCACATCTATATAGAGGCAAATTGCAAACCAATCAGACAACCTCAAAGACGGATGAATCCAAATCTTAGAGAAATTGTTAAAGAGGAATTGCAAAAATTGTTAAATGTTAATTTCATCTATCCTATTTCAGATAGTCAGTGGGTTTCTCCTTTGGTAATTGTGCCAAAGAAAAATGGAAAATGGAGGGTATGTGTTGACTACCGAGAACTGAATAAAGTTACTCTTAAAGACCATTTTCCCTTACCTTTCATAGATCAAGTATTAGATACATTAGCTGGCAAAAAGTACTTTTCATTCCTAGATGGGTTTAGTGGTTACAATCAAATCCAAGTAGCACTTGAAGATCAAGACAAAACCACATTTACCTGTCCTTGGGGTACCTATGCTTACCGATTATTTCCATTTGGATTATGCAATGCACCTGCAACATTCCAAAGGGCAGTATTAGGAATTTTTTCGGATCTAATACATGACTGTGTAGAGGTGTACATGGATGACTTCACAGTTTATGGGAATACATTTGAAGAGGCTTTAGAAAACTTGGAAAAAGTCTTAAAAAGATGTCAAGAAGCAAACCTTTCACTTAGTCATGAAAAATGTTTTATGATGTTTACCGAAGGTATTGTTTTAGGACACCACATTTCAAGGGATGGGATTAGAGTTGATGAGGCAAAAGTTGAAGTCATTTCTAACCTATCCATTCCAAGTTGTCAAAGAGATGTTAGAAGTTTTCTAGGATTTACAGGGTATTATCGGAGATTTATATAAAACTTCACCAAAATAGCATCTCCTCTCTTCAAATTACTCACCAAAGATTGTGAATTCAGGTGGACTTCTGATTGCCAGTTAGCTTTTGAAACCCTGAAAACCAAAATTTCTGAAGCACCTATATTAAGGGGACCTAATTGGAAGTTACCTTTTCATATCTCGACAGATGCTTTTGATGCAGCTCTAGGAGCAGTATTGGGACAGAAAGATTTAATTCCCTATGCCATCTATTATATCAGTAAAAATTTGACTCCCGCAGAGTTAAACTATACTGTAATTGAAAAAGAGTTTTTAGTCGTTGTTCATGCCATAAACAAATTTAGACACTATATAACAGGCTATGAAACTTTTATTCACGCTGATCATTCTGCAATTAGATACCTAATGAACAAATCAATCACTAATGGCAGAGTTATAAGATGGTTGTTACTCTTACAAGAATTCAACATTACTATTCTAGATAGCCCTGGAAAACAAAACATAGTAGCTGATTTCCTATCTAGACTCCAAAATATCAAAGATGACACTCCGGTTCAAGATCAATTTCCCGATGAATATCTTTTTGCAATCTTTACTCAAACTCCATGGTTTGCTGATATTGCTAATTATTTAGTTTCATGAAAATTTCCTTCAATTATGAATGCAGGAGATAAAAGAAAAATCATTTGTGATAGTGCAAAATATTCATGGGTTGCTAATGAGTTGTACAAGACAGGTCTAGATTTGATCATTAGAAGGTGTGTTCGTGAAGATGAGATGCCTGAGATTCTCAAGGCATGTCATGATGAACCTTGTGGCGGACACTTTGCAGATAAGAGGACAGCCTATAAGATCCTTAATTTAGGATATTAATGGCCATCTTTGTTTAAAGATGCTAAAGAGTATGTCAAAAGGTGTGACAGTTTCCAAAGGGTAGGGAAACCTTCTCCTTCAGGTGAGATGCCATTACAACCTCAGGTACACATTGAACCTTTTGAAAAATGGGCTTTGGATTTTGTAGGACCTATTAGTCCTCCATCAAAACAAAATAAATATATATTAGTTTGCACTGATTATGTTACTAAATGGGTAGAAGCTAAACCATTACTTGTTGCTAATGAATCATCTGTAGTTACTTTTCTTTTTGAGGATATTTTTACTCGTTTTGGTGTCCCAAGGAAATTGTTACAGATCAAGGAGCTCAATTTACATCAAGGCTAGTGGAGCAAATGATGGAGAAGTACAAAATCAGACATAGAAAAACTACTCCTTATCATCCACAAGCAAATGGTCAAGTGGAATCTACCAACAAAGTCATTGAAGGAATCCTAACAAAGATTGTTCATTTACATAGAAGAGATTGGGTAGATAGGCTTCCTGAAGCCTTGTGGGCCTATAGAACTACATGGAGAAACACAACAAGCCATACTCCTTATGAGCTTGTTTATGGAAAGCAAGTTTTGTTTCCCATAGAGTTCCAAATTCAAACTTTCAAAATGGCAGTTCAGCTAGGACTTGATCTAACGGAGGCACAAAAGCATAGACTGGAGCAAATTAATGAATTGGATGAGATCAGACAAGATGCAGTTCAGAAAACAAGTCTAGTCCAAGAGCAAAGGGCTAGATGGCATGACAAGTACATCAAGGAGAAGAAATTTAAAGAGGGTGACTGGGCTCTCTTGTTTGATTCAAAATTCAAGGATTTTCAAGGGAAATTTCAGACACATTGGCTTGGGCCATATGAAATTGTTGAAATTTTTTATAATGGGGCAGTCAAAATCAGAACTATAGATGAAGAAAAGGTCACTTTTCTTGTGAATGGTCATAGATTGAAGCTATACCACAAACCACTCTCAAGAGAAGAATTTGTCAAGAAGTTCCAAGAAAGCAATGATGTGAAGTTAATGAAGAAGAATCTCTCTTCTTCATCAACTTGATTAAATTTTCTGAAGCATTTCTGTTTAAAAATAAAAATTAAAAAATTAAAAAAAAAATAAAGGTATAAACATGAAAACCAATCATTGATTGGCATGTTTATACAGAAAAGATAGGGTGAAAATCAGAGTCTCTCTGACACTCTAACTTTTCCCATTTTTTTTTTACAAGCAGCTGTTACAAAATCATAAGTTCAGATCCATAGTGCTTATGATCCATCTCATTTCATTTCACTTCACTCACCTATCCATCCATACTCCATTTCATTCATTCATTCATATTCTACTTCAGTCCATGTTTCATTCATCTCATTCCATACTCCATCCATCTCATTTTCATGTCAAGATTTAAAGTCTGATGTCTTGCTGTAAATAAATAAAACATGTCATGGATTGCAGGGCAGTTCTTATGTTCTTTCACTCCATTTCATAAACTGAATCCATTCCATTTCATCATCCACTTCATACATATCATGTCTCATCATCCATCTTCATTCATACCATATAACATTTCACCCATATTCCAAAAACACTCCATTCCATGATCAAAATGCTCTACAGGTACATTCTGCAGCTTAACAGACATTCTGCAGCTGATCAGCCTTTCCGCAGCTAGCCAGACATTCCGCAGCTACAAATCCTGAAGGCATTAGTCAGCAGACATTAGAATTGCAACAAAATGATCCAGTGTATCCATGAATCAAAAGCATCAAGAAAGATTATGAAGACTCTTCCAAAGGTGAACAAAGAAGACAAAGACTACAAAAATCAAATGAAAAGCAGAGGTAACAAGTTTAGATTATAATGGCATTTCATAAAGTTTAGCATAGTTTTAGTTATGAATTGTTCGAAAAGGTTTTTTTAATTATTTTTATTGATCAAGACCAATAAACCCTCCACAGACTTTGGATTAAAATCTCTCATTTCAAATTCCATATCCGATATCATTTAAGCGGTTAAAAAGGTCGAGGTATTTGAATTCTTCACGTCTCTTAACCAAATCATTCAATGATGATTCTCTTTGCCGTTGTAAAAATCTCCGCCGTCTCTTCAATCATTAATTCGTTCCCTCCACCTCACTTCATTACTTCATTCTGTGACCACTTCCATCACTCCATTCTGTAGCCGGCATTTCATTCCGTAGACAGAGATATTCTTATTACCGAGAGGCAGAGGTATAGCATTGAAGAATTTGAAGCCATTTGTTACCAAGAGACAGAGATATAGCAGTATGGGAATTTGAAGCTATTTTCCACCAAGAGACAGAGGTATAGTAGTGTGGGAAATTTGAATCCATTTGTCACTGTCAAACAGAGGCATATCAGTCCAAGTTCCATTGTCAACAGAGGCATATCAGCTCGAAGTTTTGAAGTTGTTTCCTTTGTCAACCAGAAGTATATCAGCTCGAAGTTTGAAGCTGTTGTCACTGTCCATCAGAGGTATGTCATTCCGAAGTTTGAAGCCATTGTCATTAAGAACTTGAAGCCATTTCAATTCGAAGGTGAAAATTATTGTTTCTATGGGTAGAAGAGTGTTAATCTGAACATTGAAGAAGCAATCATGGGTTTCATTGTAAGAACTGAACCAGTGGGTTCAAAATATTTAGAAGGCTACCCTCAATGAAAAGAAATGTTGCAACAGATAGGATGGCTTCAATTTTTGGAGAAATTTAATGGCTTCCACAAGGAAGTCACTAAAACATTTGCAAGATCATTTCAAGGAACTGAAGTTGAAGTGGGAGATGTCAAATTTACTGTCACTGAAGTTTTCATTGCAGAGGCTACAGGGTTGCTCAGAATTGGAGAGAGATGGTTCAAAAACAGAGAATTCCACAATGAATCCCGGAAACAAATTTTAAAATCACCAGGTATGGATGTCATTGTATTTAAGAAAGGAATTCCCAGTTCTGCATTGAAAAATAAATGGAGAAACATACTACTTCTTCTGCAAAAATTTATTACATGTGAGGGTAGATATGGTACATTTTATGTCTACCACATTAGACTGATAATGCATTTTCTGGGGGAAGACTTAAACCTACCCTATTTCTTGCTTCAAAGCTTGAAAAAGATGGCTTCCTGTGTTCAAATAAGGGTTCAATTTTTAGAGACAACTTTATATCATCATGGTTTGGTTAAAATTTTGATTGAACATCATTTAACCAAAACAAATGATACATGGGACAATTTCTTGATAAGAAATCATTTTGAAGAGCCAAAAGAACCCTCACCTGAACCACAGCCTACAAAGAGAAGCAAGAAATGGAGGACTTCAAAAGTTGAAACTGATAAAACAGTCCAAGAAAGTAGTGAGGAAATCATTTCAGAGAAGTTGACTCAAATCAAGAGACAGCTTAAGGAAGAAAAGGTAGTCAGGAAATCTGCCATGAAGAAAGGAGAGGGATCTTCTCAGCCTAGAAGAAGCCACAGACTAAAGGGGAAACTGAAGAAAACACTAATCAAACAAACAGGGGTAATTAATATAGAAGATGAAGAAACATCCATTGAAGAAGATGTTGAAGAGGATTTTAATGAAAGAACCCTTGAAATTGACCCTGCTCAACAAGAAATATATGACTATGTGGAAACTTTGGAAAGGAGAGCTTCAGAAAGCAGAGAGAGAACCCCTAGTCCTCCACTGTCTGAAATAGATGTATTAAGAAGGGATAGGTATGAGTTGGAAATACTTAATAGACACATCAAAAATGAGAATGAAATTCTCAAGGATCAAGTCAAGCTCAAAACTGATATGAACTCAACCTTATCCCTAAATATAGACAAAGTGGAAAAAACCAATGACAAGTTGAAGAAGAGGAACACAAAGCTAATCAGGGCACTTACCAACCTAAGGTTCAAACTTGTTATCAGAAAACCCAAAAGATCTTTAGCTTCTAGACAAAGGAGAAGGAGAGGATTAGATGTTCTTACAGAAGCCTCTGAGTTCATAGGATAATTTGCATGAGGACATGCAAAGAGACAGCAGTGGGGGTATGTTGAGCCTCAAAATTGTGCTTTCTTTCATTCCATTTTACCTCATTTTCCTTTGTCCATTTCTATCCTAGACCCAATTGATCAATGAATATAGTTAAAATTACTTTTAGAATGATTTACATGACTGACTTGCTAAGTTTTGTGATTTTTGCCATTGTAAAGCATTTTGACCGGAACTAGCTGCAGAATGCAGACATTCCGTAGCTAACCGGCGATTCTGCAGCTGTCTTCACGTTTGGGTATGTTCCAGGTGGCCTCTCAAGAAAAAACGCATATGGGCATAATCCACGTCATGTCTACATGGTTCGTTGCTCATCATGGAGGAAGAAACGAATTCTGGGTATGGTTTTGGAACGTGGGAACACATTTAGGAAAGCAGACTTCTATTAGGAATGTCTCAGTCCAGATGTCTTTTTCCTTTTCACGCAGCCACTTCAAGAGTCCTAACTGTGCTACATTTTTGAAGACGCAGAGTGCTCTATTCAAGTTATTTCACTTTTAATGAAGCATACAGTGTTGTTTTGAAAGCGTTGATTTGATTTGGAGTTAGATTCCGTCAGGTGGTAGAGGGCCCCTGCCTCTTGCACGGATTTATTTGCGTAATTTAGATAAGTATTCTAGCTGCCTTACGTTTCTGAAGTTGAATTTGTAGTTGTTTTTATTAGCTACTATAGTTCTACTCATTCTAACTCTTCCAAAAGAAGAAGCTCTTCCAAAAGATTATAATGTTGAATGGGAAATGGCTATAGTATTGTAGGATTAGAAGTTGAATTAGTAGTTGTTTTCATTAGCTACTGTGGTTATACTCATTCTAAAAACTCTTCCAAAAGAAGAAGCTCTTCCAAAAGATTATAATGATGAATGGGAATTGGCTACAGTATTGTAGGATTTAATTGTAATCTCTTTTATTCACCATCACAGTTATACTTATGCTAAGCACTCTTCCACAAGAAGAAACTCTTCCAAGAAATCTTTATACTGTCTTAAGCATGATTGTGATCTTGAATGCTTTAGTTGTGTGTTTTCACTAAGTACCATAGTTGTTCTTGCTCTTAAACGCTTGTCCAAAATATCATAATGATGAGTGGGAGATGGCTATGATATCTTAGTTTTTCATTGCTTTCAGTATTTATGTTTACATCTGCACTCAATTACATAGTCAGGATTGTTCTAAAAACTCTTCCACAAGAAGGAACTCTTCCAAAATATCAATCATGATGAACAAACAGACTATATAATTCCATAGAATAATGCATGATAGCTTATTTAGGATGCTTCGGAGTTTAATTGCACTTACTTCATGCTCAGTTGTTCTATTTTAAGTTTGATAATGACTTGTAGTTTAACACTGTTTTAGGCTAGTGACATTTTAGGTTTGGTTGTAGCTCAACTCATTGCATTTGCACTCCATATTCAGTTGTCAGTCACTGCATACTAGATTACTTCAGTTGTTAAACTTAACAAAACAACCTTCATTATTCACAAATCTCTTCTTGTTCTAAAATCCATAATTGATTCATCACCATATGAACAGAAGACAATATCATTTTAAGGCCTGAAGTACCTCTGCAATTTCCTTATCATTTCATAAACAGAGCCCTCTCTCAAAAGACTACTTTGAAAAGAAATCAATAACTCTTGAGTAAGGTTTTGTGACATTCAATTGAATTGCATAATAGAGTTAGAAAACTAGTCCTAGAATAGAAGATCTTATGATGATATCAATGTTTTATTCCAAACATACTTCAACAAATCTCTAACCAAGGATAAAATGCTGCATCATTATAAGTTAGTTGTTTAAATTGTTTAGTTAGGAAGATTTGCATGTTTAGTTGATCATTTCTCAAGTTGAGTTTATGTTTTTAATCATTTCCTTAGAAGTCATTATCAAGCTCTGTTTTTGCTTAGTCAGAAGTTTAGATTTGATTCTACTTCAGTTTTTGCAATTGCATTTGTCATTTGTCATCAATCAATTAGGTCTCACTCTGTTTTTAATCATTAGCTTCCTTCCATCAGCTTTCTAGTCATCTTTCTTGTGAACATAAAATCACCAAAAGACCAAAAACATCATAAATCATCACAAAAAGACCAAAAACATCACAAAACACTACACACAACGCATTAAGAAACAAACACCTAGGTACATACAATACACTTCACTTCAGCAGTTTACCAACCCTGGTTGACAATTAAATGAGCTCAATTTAGGAGACTAGATTGAGACCAAAAATAAATAAAAAATAAAGGTATAAAAATGAAAACCAATCATTGATTGGCATGTTTATACAGAAAAGATAGGGTGAAAATCAGAGTCTCTCTGACACTCTAACTTTTCCAATTTTTTTTTGCAAGCAGCTGTTACAAAATCATAAGTTCAGATCCATTGTACTTATGATCCATCTCATTTCATTTCATTCCATTCACTTATCCATCCATACTCCATTTCATTCATTCATGTTCCACTTCATTCCATGTTTCATTCATCTCATTCCATCCTCCATCCATCTCATTTTCATGTCAAAATTTAAAGTTTGATGTCTTGCCGTAAATAAATAAAACATGTCATGGATTGCAGGGCAGTTCTTATGTTCTTTCACTCCATTTCATAAACTGAATCCATTCCATTTCATCATCCACTTCATACATATCATGTCTCATCATCCATCTTCATTCATACCATATAACATTTCACCCATATTCCAAAAACACTCCATTCCATGATCAAAATGCTCTACAGGTACATTCTGCAGCTTAACAGACATTCTGCAGCTATTTAGCCTTTCCGCAGCTAGCCAGACATTCCGCAGCTACAAATCCTGAAGGCAATAGTCAGCAGACATTAGAATTGCAACAAAATGATCCAGTGTATCCATGAATAAAAGGCATAAAAAAGGATTATGAAGACTCTTCCAAAGGAGAACAAAGAAGACAAAGACTACAAAAATCAAATGAAAAGCAGAGGTAACAAGTTTAAATTATAATGGCATTTCATAAAATTTTAGCATAGTTTTAGTTATGGATTGTTCGAAAAGGTTGTTTTAATTATTTTTATTGATCAAAACCAATAAACCCTCCACAGACTTTGGATTAAAATCTTCCATTTCAAATTTCATATCCGATATCATTTAAGCGGTTAAAATGGTCAAGGTATTTGAATTCTTCACGTCTCTTAACCAAATCATTCAATGATGATTCCCTCTGCCGTCGTAAAAATCTCTGCCGTCTCTTCAATCATTAATTCATTCCCTCCACCTCACTCCACTACTTCATTCCGTGACCACTGCCATCACTCCATTCTGTAGCCGGCATTTCATTCCGTAGACAAAGATATTCTTATCACCGAGAGTAGAGCCAAAGGATATCAGTTTGAATAGCATTGAGCATTGTAAACACAGAGCAGAGCAAAAGGGTAAATTCAGAGGTGTAGCAGTGTGGATTTTGAAGTCTTTTGTCACTAGGAGACAGAGGTGTTGCAGTTTTGAATTTGAAACCATTTGCTACCAAAAGACAGAGGTATTGCAGTGAAGAAGTTGAAGCCATTTGTCACTGTCAAACAGAGACATATCAGTCCAAAGTTCAATTGTCAACAGAGGCATATCAACCTGAAGTTTTGAAGCTGTTGCCACTATCAATCAGAGGTATGTCATTCCAAAGTTTAAAGCCATTTTCATTCAGAAGTTGAAGCCATTTCAATTCGAAGGTGAAAGTCATTGTTTTTGTGGGTAGAAGAGTGTTAATTTGAACATTGAAGAAGCAATCATGGGTTTCATTGTAAGAACTGAACCAGTGGGTTCAAAATATTTAGAAGGCTACCCTCAATGCAAAGAAATGTTACAAAAGATATGATGGCTTCAATTTTTGGAGAAATTTAATGGCTTCCACAAGGAAGTCACTAAAACATTTGCAAGATCATTCCAATGAACTGAAGTTGAGGTGGGAGATGTCAAATTTACTATCACTGAAGTTTTCATTGCAGAAGCTACAGCGTTGCTCAGAAATGGAGAGAGATGGTTCAAAAACAGAGAATTCCACAATGAATCTTGGAAACAAATTCTAAAATCACCAGGTATGGATGTCGCTGTATTTAAGAAATGAATTCCAAGTTCTGCATTGAAAAATAAATGGAGAAACATACTACTTCTTCTGCAAAAATTTATTACATGTGAGGGTAGATATGGTACATTTTATGTCTACCACATTAGACTGATAATGCATTTTCTAGGGGAAGACTTAAACCTACCCTATTTCTTGCTTCAAAGCTTGAAAAAGATGGCTTCCTGTGTTCAAAGAAGGGTTCAATTTTTAGAGACAACTTTATATCATCATGGTTTGGTTAAAATTTTGATTGAACATCATTTAACCAAAACAAATGATACATGGGACAATTTCTTGACAAGAAATCATTTTGAAGAGCCAAAAGAGCCCTCACCTGAACCACAGCCTACAAAGAGAAGCAGGAAATGGAGGGCTTCAAAAGTTGAAACTAATAAAACAGTCCAAGAAAGTAGTGAGGAAATAATTTCAGAGAAGTTAACTCAAATCAAGAGACAGCTTAAGGAAGAAAAGGTAATCAGGAAATCTGCCATGAATAAAGGAGAGGGATCTTCTCAGCCTAGAAGAAGCCACGGACTAAAGGGGAAACTGAAGAAAACACTAATCAAACAAACAGGGGTAATTAATATAGAAGATGAAGAAACATCCATTGAAGAAGATGTTGAAGAGGATTTTAATGAAGGAACCCCTGAAATTGACCCTGCTCAACAAGAAATATATGACTATGTGGAAACTTTGGAAATGAGAGCTTCAGAAAGCAAGGAGAGAACCCCTAGTCCTCCACTGTCTGAAATAGATGTATTAAGAAGGGATAGGTATGAGTTGGAAATACTTAATAGACACATCAAAAATGAGAATGAAATTCTCAAAGATCAAGTCAAGCTCAAAACTGATATGAACTCAAGCTTATCCCTACATATAGACAAAGTGGAAAAGACCAATGACAAGTTGAAGAAGAGGAACAAAAAGCTAATCAGGGCACTTACCAACCTAAGGTTCAAACTTGTTATCAGAAAACCCAGAAGATCTTTAGCTTCTAGACAAAGGAGAAGGAGAGGATTAGATGTTCTTGCAGAAGCCTCTGAGTTCATAGGATAATTTGCATGAGGACATGCAAAGAGACAGCAGTGGGGGTATGTTGAGCCTCAAAATTGTGCTTTCTTTCATCTTAATTTACCTCATTTTCCTTTTTCCATTGCTATCCTAGACCCAATTGATCAATGAATTTAGTTAAAATTACTTTTAGAATGATTTACATGACCGACTTGCTAAGTTTTGTGATTTTTTCCATTGTAAAGCATTTTGACCGGAACTAGCTGCAGAATGCAGACATTCCGTAGCTAACTGGCGATTCTACAGCTGTCTTCACGTTTGGGTTTGTTCCAGGTGGCCTCTCAAGAAAAACCGCATATGGGCATATTCCACGTCATGTCTACATGGTTCGTTTCTCACCATGAAGGAAGCAAATAATTTGCATGGTTTTGGAACGTGGAACAACATTTTGAGAAGAAGTCTTGTTTAGGAATGCTCTTCAGCCCGCATGTCTTTTCCTTTCACGCAAACACTCAAGAGTCCTAATGTGATTCGATAAGGAAAGACAAAACTTGTTTCAAATTGTTGCAAGTCTTGTTATTTACATTTGTTATATAAACACTTGGGAACCGAGAGCTAGGCTAGATTTTATGGTAGATTTTATTCCCGTATTTCGCTTAAATCCCGTGCTACATTTCAAGACGCGCAGTGCTCCGTTCAAGTTATTTCATCTTTAATGAAGCAGAAAGTGTTGTTTTGAAAGCTTTGATTTGATTTGGAGTTAGATTCCGCCGGGTGGTAGAGGGCCCCTGCCTCTTGCACAGATTTATCTGCGTAATTTAGATAAGTATTCTAGCTGCCTTTACGTTTTTGAATTTGAATTAGTAGTTGTTTTCATTAGCTACTGTGGTTATACTCATTCTAAAAACTCTTCCAAAAGAAGAAGCTCTTCCAAAAGATTATAATGATGAATGGGAATGGCTATAGTATTGTAGGGTTTAATTGTAGTCTCTTTTATTCACCATCACAGTTATACTTATGATAAGCACTCTTCCACAAGAAGAAACTCTTCCAAGAAATCTTTATACTGTCTTAAGCATGATTGTGATCTTGAACATTTTAGTTGTGTGTTTTCACTAAGTACCATAGTTGTTCTTGCTCTTAAACGCTTGTCCAAAATATCATAATGATGAGTGGGAGATGGCTATGATATCTTAGTTTTTCATTGCTTTCAGTCTTTACATTTGCATTTGCACTCAATTACACAGTCAGGATTGTTCTAAAAACTCTTCCAAAAGAAGGAACTCTTCCAAAATATCAATAATGATGGACAAACAGACTGTATAATTCCATAGAATATTGCATGATAGTTTAGTTAGGATGCTCCGGAGTTTAATTGCACTCACTTCATGCTCAGTTGTTCTGTTTTAAGTTTGATAATGACTTGTAGTTTAACACTGTTTTAGGCTAGTGACATTTTAGGTTTGGTTGTAGCTCAACTCATTGCATTTGCACTCCATATTCAGTTGTCAGTCACTGCATACTAGATTACTTCAGTTGTTAAACTTAACAAAACAGCCTTCATTATTTACAAATCTCTTCTTGTTCTAAAATCCATAATTGACTCATCACTACATGAACAGAAGACCATATCACTTTAAGGCTTGAAGTACTTCTGCAATTTCCTTATCATTTCATAAACAGAGCCCTCTCTCAAAAGACTACTTTGAAAAGAAATCAATAACTCTTGAGTAAGGTTTTGTGACATTCAATTGAATTGCAGAATAGAGTTAGAAAACTAGTCCTAGAATAGAAGATCTTATGATGATATCAATGTTTTATTCCAAACATACTTCAACAAATCTCTAACCAAGGATAAAATGCTGCATCATTATAAATTAGTTGTTTAAACTGTTTAGTTAGGAAGATTTGCATGTTTAGTTGATCATTTCTCAAGTTGAGTTTATGTTTTTAATCATTTCCTTAGAAGTCATTATCAAGCTCTGTTTTTGCTTAGTCATAGTTTAGATTTGATTCTACTTCAGTGTTTGCAATTGCATTTGTCATTTGTCATCAATCAATTAGGTCTCACTCTGTTTTTAATCATTAGCTTCCTTCCATAAGCTTTCTAGTCATCTTTCTTGTGAACATAAAATCACCAAAAGACCAAAAACATCATAAATCATCACAAAAAGACCAAAAACATCACAAAACACTACACACAACGCATTAAGAAACAAACACCTAGGTACATACAATACACTTCACTTCAGCAGTTTACCAACCCCCGTCGACAATTAAATGAGTTTGGGCTTTAGAGACTAGATTGAGACCAAACAAATACCGTCTGTACTGGGACCTTGATTTGATTTGATAAATTATTGTTACATGATTTGATTGATTTTTATCCATTTTTGAGAGAATGTATCAAATTTCATTTTCTTACGGTGCCTCCACAGTTTTTGTATAGGGACAGTGCGGACCCCCACACGAGCTCTTTGTAAAAACTGCGGTAGCCCGATAATTTTCCTTTAGGATTAGGAAAATTATCGAGGTCCGCAAGTAACCAATGGCTAACCCGCAAACTCCCGTGAACGAAATTTTGAACCTTTTTTCCCTTCAAAAATAAATTTAAAGACTAAAAAAGAGAATGAAAATGGATGAAAATGAAGAGAAGAGTATTGTGGATTACCTGGATTCGACGGATTTCAATTTGAGCGGTCGGTTCTCCCGTTATCACCTCCGAAATGTTTTTTTCCTAGAGCTCTCAATTTTCAACTCTGAACACAAAAGGTGAAAATGACTTTGTTAAACTACTTTTTATAAGATTTTTTGAATAAATAAAATATCATTTTATTTATTTTCCACTTTAAAAAGTTACTTTTCAAAAGTTTTTACTTATTGGAAACAGATATGTTTAATTTTTCGAGTTTATGTGCAGAAAATAGGATTTTCAGGTGAAAAGGATTATTTTGATGATGAGTACACTTTTATCACTTTTTCGGGCTCTTGAAAATTACAAAAAAAGCGAAACCCTGGAGTTCTCCTTTAAGCCCTTTTCAGACTCTCTAAAAATGAAAATATTTCTGAGTACTTGACTATTCGAACTCGTTAAAAGAAATGAACAGTCCTCCCTTCAGTATAAGTTTACCCCTTTTCCAAACTGAAATTGACTATTTAAAAAAAAAAATGTATACGTTGGATAATCATGGTCAATAGAGTTCTCTCTTGCATTATTTTATCCTTTTTTGAGCTTGAGAGACTAAATTTACGAAAAAGAACACCCACAGAGTTTTCTTAAGTTTTTCTTCTGAATCCCTAAAACTGAAAAACACCGAGTTTCACCTATACTGGACTCGTTAAAACTTAACAGTAAAGGACATGTCAATTATAAACAGGAACGAACCACTCCTTCTTAGGGTTCGATTTTAATACTAAGTTAGACTCATCTGAAGGGTGAGCTTATATAACAAGCAAATGTTATCCTCCTCAAGCTTGTCAAAAATAAAGAGGTACTTGCCAGAAATGGTGGGGGAAAAAGAGAGAAGATGAATCCAGTTGTCATACTTCGTTCCAAAAAGTAGTATACCACTCTTGAACACAACACTTTTGTCACATTCATATTTGGGTTGGGAAAATCCTTTGGCCAAACAGTTAATCGAACCACATTGAAAGTCTTCAACCAGTTTCTGGGTATTAGCTTTAGGTCAATCGTCACCATATGCAGTGTCGTTATGTGTTCAAGTGATTAGTTTAATAAACCATTCATTGCAAACATTTGTCTCCATTCGCGTTGACCATCCTTGAGTCAGTCCTTGCAAATATTTCTTCACTACTTGATCTAATGGTTTCATGTCATGGGCTTTCCTACGATGGGTCACTTTCTATCGATGATAGTTCATCATCTAGAAATTTGATCTAGAATCCTATCAGTACCCTTGGATTTGCATGCCCTAATGGAAGGTTTCTTGCCTTCGATGGCATGTTGCATCATTGAACTTCAATCGAATGACTCTGTGAAATGTTCGACTTCAGATCACAAATTCACATTTCATAGATTGTACTGAGTACTTTGAGAGCCATTGTCATTATTGGTGGTTTCTCTCACACTTGTTAACAATTCACATCATTGACTGGTAATCAAGTGGTTTTTACCATATTCGACTTCAACACAAAATCGCATGGATAGAATCATACTAGTTTGAGAAGCAGAAATCAAGACTTTGGATCTAGTTTCCACCATCCAGGTTGCGAGGAGTTTTTTAGCATATAGTAGACTACTCATGACAGATGGTTGCATCCATACTGTGTCTACTATTAATGTAATTCTAAAATCATTTATGTATCAAAACATGTAGTTAGTTTTGATCTTAGTATGGGAATGCCTACACACACACACACACATATATGCTTGCATTGAATGTTTTTTTCCAGGTTTCAACCGGTGTGCCTGCAGCCCGATCCTCGGAATGATAAAGCACTTCACTCTTCAAAATTCTTTAGAACTCTTCAAACTTCGCACTTTAGGGGGGCAATCTGTTACACTAAAAAATTTCACCATGACATTTAGTTGTCTATATGGGTTCATCATTACCTATTTATTTCTCCCTTAGAGGTCCAAAATCATAAATTTCCTAAATCAAGTCTTGGAATTGTGAAAAAGCTTATTAAAACCCTAAAAATCCTAACTCCACACTTTTCCTAGTCATTTCCTGCAGTACTGCAGTTTATTGCTATAAAACCTGCGGCGCATCCCACACATTCTGCTCATTAAGACTGCGGACCCTCGTAAAAGGTAAAATAAAAAGAAAATTAAGTTCTAGAAGCCCAGTTGGTCGAATATTCTCCCAGTTGGGGCCTTCTAGAAGCGTTATCTGGTCGAGCTTCACCCCTTCCATTCATGAACCTTTATCCCTTCATAAATGGAGCTATCCCTTGGTTTTTGGAGCTGAAATCCTATGATGAGAGGGCTTTATCCCTTCCTTATTGGAGATGAAACAACCTCCCTTCTGCTATAAATTGAGACCATGTTTCAGTCTTAAAGGGACTTCTTAGCTGTAGAAGAGAATTTTTGATACTCTCCACATTTGGCATCATTGGCATGAGAGAGATTACATACTCATAGCCATAGTCTTATGTTGATTTAGAGGGTTGGAGTCTTGTCAAATTGAGGAAAACGGTTGTTCGGGGCCCCAAAAGAACCTGTACAAACATCAAGGCGTCAAGGTTGTAAGGTTTCTTTTTTTTATTCAAAGTTAATACAAATGGATTTTATTTTCTCATTGAGTTGTTCATCTATCTTTTGAATAATTTAATTCTTGGATCCCTTGATCACTAAGATAGATTGTTGCTTCTGAATTATCATATCTTGCAGATGCTTTTGATCTTGTTTGCTTGTCTTTGATTTCAGATCTTATATGTTGGATCGATACCTTCTAGAACGACTAGATTGAAGATCAAGTAAGTGTTGGACTTCAAGTAGGAGCATCTCTCCATAGTTAATTAGTAATTCTTAAGCAAAATAGTCTAGAGAAAATGGTCTACATATGTCTATGTGTTTCTAGATATCCTTAGGATACTAGGGATATCGCTCTTGTCTGCAAGAGGGATTTGTCCGTCTAACATGGATATCTCTTGTAAGCTAGTCCCTCCACAAAATTGGGAAATAGAGCGCATCCGATGCTACCCCAATACCAAAAAATATCAATAGATACAAGTCTCCAGTCTTGGTCTGCTCACTTAGGTGAAAAACCCTTTTGATCTATGAAATTATCCTTGGCTCAATTTGACTGTTGAGAAGCCCTACAACTGTATGGATAAATCTATCTATGAAGTCTACAAAATTAAACTTTGTTGAATTTCTTCTCACCATTGAGGTGCACTGTATCATTAATTGGTTGATTCCTTGATCATCATGTTTGTGTAATGTTATGGGAAATTCGTCACCCTACTAAAAAAGAAACATGTAGACTAATCCAGATGCATACTTAAAAATTCCTTCTGTAGTGATCTTCATCAATTGTTCATGCATATTATCAACCAAAAAGTGATTAAACATGAATGTCAACTTATGCTCCATAGAAAAAATGGAAAGAAATCCTAGAATAGGCTCATCCACTCATTGGTCTGACTTGTACCTTAGAAGGCGTGATACTAAATAAATAATTTGTTTATCTTTTTCTAGGGACATGGAGGTTGGATAAGGGGGACTTTTCTTGGGGAGCTGAGCATCCTCTGGGAGGAAAATCTCGAATATTTGGGCTCTCTGAGGGAAGGTTAGTTTATGGTATAACTCCATAAGGAAACTGTAGAGAAATGGTTGAGGGACTCATTTTCAAGAATCAGTAACATTTGATTGATGGTTTTTGGTGAATTTGTGACCAGAATGTCTCCATTCTGGGCCACAATGGTTCTCTAAACAGGGTTATATATGGCTTAACACCACATGATGAAATTATGAAAATGGTGTGTTTGTGAAAACATAAACATAGGTAACAAGGATTCCCAAAGGTTAATCTCATCCCCCTGGTCTAGATGGGTTTGTTTCAACAAGTGATGTAATTCGAAGAAGTCAAATTCACACTCATTATCAGCAATTTTATATTGTTGTTCTGCTAGGTGTGTATGGTCGAGGTCCAGGGTGGCAGAGGACTTAGGGTTATCATCGTCATTTGGTTTTCTATTGGTGGATTTTCCCTTTCCTTTTGGGCCATATCTGCCAGCTTAAGTGATAAACAGAGAAATAGCAAATGTACGAGGTGAAAATAGTACCTAAACGGATAATTGGATAACTGTTAGTAGTAAATTGGCTCTAAATTAGCTGAAGATGACTGGTGTTGATAGTGGACTCATATTACTATCACTAATTTGTAATCCTTTAACAAAAATAGTGGAGGGAGGGTCACACACAATTAGGCAGTGTCAATTTATAAGAGTGGACTGATTATCGTTGTACTTTGATATGTTACAGAACAGGTTCTTGAGAAATTAATGATGAAACGGTTAATCAGCAACGGAAAGATTGCAATGGATTTATCATCAACTGTAAAGGTTAACAGGAGAATGGGGGAGAGATAGGTGGCATTGCGTGGCTGGCGGAGGCTAGATTACGAGAATTGACGTGGTGGACCATTAGTGGGAGCGGAGGAGAGAGAGGCAGTTTTCGGAGGGGGTGTGTGTGATGGTATGTGGTTTTGAGCAGGGGGGGTGCGAAATCATGAGTGCCTGCCATGTAGCGTGGGGCCTGGGTAAAACAATACCGCTTTTCAGACCCCTGCCCCCCTCCCTACCCATCATTACCGAGAAACGGGGGAGGGCGTGTGAAATCAATCCCCCGCTGTTGATCCGGGCAGGGTAGGTCGTGGTCGTTGAAATGTTCGCCCACCATATGACAAGCAGACAAATTATTATGTCATTTTTTTACTTTATTATAAAACCCAAATTTTAATGCCAAACACTTTATTACAAATTGTTAATCGTGTTTAAATGACACAATTAATTATTTTAAGCAAGATCAATTTATTCTAAAACATGTCTAATTAAACCTAAGGGAGATTTTTGTCTTGCAAGCCCATTTTATTTTTCAAATAGATATTATCCCAATTTCCACTCTAATATACTGATTTAATAAATTAATCAATCTTAAACACTTTGAGTAATTTATTCACCCACCTACCTAATTCTTAACCAATATTAAATTGTTTGGTTAAGTTATTCGCTAACCTAAAATATAGAAATTCAAAGGTGTTTGATCATGATTAAACTATATGATTCAAACAAGGATCTTTGATTGTGGCATTTAAACAAGCTGCACACAAAAACCCTAGTTTATATTTCAATTTTATTTTATTATTTTTTTTTATTTTTTTTTTTTTTCCTGGTAGCATTTGGACTTGCTCACTTTTATACTTCTTTTTCTTTTCATGGGGTTGTTCTCATTTTTTTACTTTATTCACTTATTCCATTTTTTTATATATACCCTCTTTTCATTTTTTATTTTAATTTTAGGAAATCATTTGCATAATGCAATATAATTTACAACTTTCAAATGAACTAAAAGAAAGTGTTCAATCACCATTTGATCCTATGAATCCTAGGACCCTAACAGTGGCTCCAGCTGGGGAGGTGTCAAGAATGTTGTAGATTAGTAACCTTGAATCATCTTCTTCAGTATTTATTCTGCATCTGAATTGTTTTGTTGTTGTAGTTATGGTTGCAAATTCATCAAGAGCTTAGGGCCTTCTCTTCGGGCTTCAACTTCTAATATGAGCCACCCACTTATGATAGTAAAAAGAAAATGATTTTTACAATGATTTGAGTGAGAATTTCTTCTATTCTTGGGAGAAATAATGTTTGAGCATTCGACCATTGACAGGTCCACCAGGCAGTTCTGCTCCAGTCAGGTCCT